>PVKA01022709.1:0-36691 GCA_004027165.1 Ctenomys sociabilis | reverse complement strand
TTTAATTAGTCTAATTTCTTACACACTTGGTCCGTTTTTTTCTGTCTAATGTAGAATAAGATGTTATTTAATTTTGTTCTTCCATAGCTAATATTTTTTATGTATATGCTTTAACCATTTTTTTCTTCATAATAAGTTTTGAACAATTTCATTTTTGTGTATCTTGGTATGATTTTATTTAAATTTCTTGTGCAAAAGGTTAAATTTTCTTGGAAATGTGGTATTATAAGTTGAACTAAATTCAGAAATGTTAAATCTTGAAATATTTATTGCCTACTCCTTTCTACTTTGAGAATTCTACTTATATGAATATATAAAAAAGGAAGGAGCAGTTAATGCTTACAATTTTTGTTTTTACTCTGATTTTTTTCCTGTCTTGAATTTCTTATAACTTCTTTGTTATTGTTTTTTAAAACAAAATTTATATGTTTATATCTGCTAATCTGAAAAACTAATTTTCACATATCATTATGTAATACAGCAACCATTGTTGGATTCCCATTACTTTGTTTAGTGAAATCTTGTACCATATATAATGCTGTTTTCTTCTATCACTGTTTTGTATTCTTTAAAAATAATAAAAAGAACAAACAAAAAATGATAAACTTGAAGCCTTCATATATAAGTAGATGCCACTTGAAGATATACTCATAAGTGAAATAAACCAGACCCACATATGTAAAGATCATATAATCTCCCTAGTCTAAAACTCAAAAGGAGAAATAAAAATAGAAAGTTATAACACAATTTTTTTTTTTTTTTTTTTTTTTTTTTGGCAGAACCAGGGATTGAACTCAGGCCCTTGCACTTGCCAAGGAAGCGCTTACTCCACTGAGCCATCTCCCTGGCCCCCTGAAAGTTATAACACAATTAAAAGGAAAGTGAGAACTTAAGAATTAAATAACCAAGAGAAGGCAAGGAGAAAAGCTAGTAAACATGACAGAGGCAAAACCATACATGTATATGCACAAGATGCCTAAGGCATGAGAATCTGCAGCAGGTTTTTGAAACTAGCAGTTAATTGGTAGGACTCTCACCCTAACTATGCTGATACCTGTGAACTAAGCAGCTGCACTAAAGATAGCAATGTATAGCTAGGGCCATGCTTGGAATGCCTGTCATTCTGATCTTCTAAATATGTACTGCTTCTAATGTCATTCCAATTGCTGTTATACTGTCTCTCAAGTAAATGTTTGTTTATATATTAAAAAAAAAAAAGCTGTAATAGATTCTGCACCGGCAAATTAGTTTCCCCACAGTGTGACTGTAGCTCCAGTGTTCATGACGAGAAATGAGGTAGTGGACGGCCTCCCTCACGATGTTGTTTGTTTGAATAAGTTTATATGTGACTCAAATAGTGTCTGGCATAGAACAAGTGCTTTTCAGGTATCCACTACTGCAGCTGGTGTTTGGTAGGTTCGGTGTGTGCAGTCCGAGCGTTAGTCACTTCCAAGCTTGCTCAGCAATTCAGATAAAAGATGTTTTCCCAGCCTTCGCATCCTTTCACACGCCTCCCTCCTTGCTGCACTGCCCAGTACTGTAGCTGCTTCCCTTATGTGCGGCTCACTGAAACGCAAGTGAATTAAAGTTCCACAGAACCTAGAGCACACAGGGATCATTTAAGCGCTGGATCCTTCTCTGTGCCTCTGCGGTGGACACAGCTGGCGCCGAGCGCTCCCAGTATCACAGGATGCTGTGCGGGAGCACAGAGCTGCCGCAGCCCCCGCCTGCTGGTTCCTCCGCTCTCTACGTTGCCGCTTACACTCCCCTTCCTCAGTGAACCTTTCACTGACCCCTAGCAGATATGAGCTCTCTCTCTGCTGCTCCCAAAGCGTGCCAATTTGCCTGCAGAACATTTCTTATATTGTAAACATTTAAAAATACTCCTCACAAATCTATAAAGACTTCGAAAAAATCATGTGGGCATATAGTAAGCACCTAATAAATACTGTTCGCCATGAGAAGAAATTTACAAAATCTTCACATTTGAATAACTACCATCTGCCCTGTGTGCTGTGTGCTAGGCACTATTCAGAACACTCTGTAAGCTTTAACTCGTTGACTTCTGATGCATCCAGGAAGAAGGTGCTTGCTGTAGTTATCTGTACCATAAGTTGTGGCAAAGTAGTGGTTTAAAATAAACACAGTTGGGGCTGGAGAGATAGCTCAGTGGTCTAATGTGCCTGCTTAGGTAAGCTTATGACCCAAGGCTAGGGACCACAGTTCCATCCCTGGCACCACATGCATGCCAGCCCCGCCCTCAAGGTGGGCTGAGCTGGCCACAAAAAAAAAAAAAAAAAAAAAAAAAATACTCAGTTGACACCTCATTGCTCCTGAAGTCTGGGTGTAATTTAGCCAGTCTCTGCTGTAGCTTCACAGGCCCTGCTCTGGAGGCTCAGCTGGGAAGGAATTGTCTCTAAGCTCACCCAAGGCATTGGTAGAATTCACTTCCAAAGTTAAGATGATAATATCTTTCAGAAGATTCTTTTCTATCCAAAAGTAACATCTTTTTCAAAAGTCAACATTGTGATGTAACTCGGAGTCATGTTTTAAAATTTTACTACTAGGCAGTTCTTCTAGACACCAGGAAGGCCACACAAAAAAAGGAATTAAAATGTTTTGTCATTATTTTCTTGCTCTGTACTACATTTTGTAAGGAGATTCCCCTCTCCCCAAATTTGATTCCTACCATATGAGGCAGATAAAATGTAACTTCAGCCTAAATGAGGGGTATTTAAATAGCTAAAGGCAGAGACCTAGGTAATAAGGCTTTTAGCAGAGTTCATTATTAAGCTTTTGGCTGCATGAAAGAAGGTCAAGGAACAACTGGGGCAGAGACATATGCAAGCTGGATCACCGGGCATAAGGAAAACAGAGCGCATCAGGATGGCAGCTTCATCCAGGCAGTGAGGAAGGGACACAGAGGATTGCTAAGGTAAGGAACAACTCCTCACACCAAAGGTCAGCACTCAGAGAAGAGCACTTCGAATGTAGTTCCCTGCTTTCACTGCCCAGCTTTGTTGTGCTTTCTCTGTTGACCCAAAGAACTTCACTAACAGTCTGCATACATAGCAGGCTTCAGGTAGAGACACCACGAAGACTTCAGAAAGAGTATCAGGGGAAGCGGGTCCTTCCCTGAGTGAGCAGCACAACAGGACAGATTTACACAGAAGGAAACCCACAGTCCTGCAGCTCTGAGCAGAAACCCTAGCAGCACAGAGAAGCCAGTTCAGTCCAGAGTAGAAGTTGATAGCCCCTTTCAGCACCAGCAGCACAGAGGGGCCTGGGAAGGAGGGAGCTGCAGCAAAACTCTGGGTCCCACCCAGCCAGATGCTGTTAATCCCCACCTTGAGCTTGGCATCCTTGACAGCGGGGCACTGTTCTCCCACCTGAGCCCCTGAGTCACTCCAGTGTGACACAGAGAGTGCTCACAGCCAACCCCTGTGCCTGATGCTATTCTGTCTTTAGGATTGGTGTTGTCTTTTGAGTCTGAAGTGGAGACACAGCCTCACTGCCCTCTGGGTGGGTCAATTTTCCACAAGTGGCAAATGTGATTTTCCAAGTTTGCTTTGCAGGATGAACATTCTGTCTCCGGAGGGAGGAGTGACACAGGGGTCAGAGTCCTGCTGACCCCATCGCAGACTTCCTCCTTTTGTTCTCACTGGAGACAGAATCTAAGTGAGTCAGTACAGAGGAGGACAAATGTCCCTTTCTCTTGACACTCAGGTGCTATGACTAGGAAACATGGATCTTAATTATTTCCACTCAGCACAGGAAGGAGGAGTTTTTAAAGACCCATACTCCTCTCCCAGCCAGCACTCCTACTGACATTGTCACAGGAAGGAAAAGGGTGTTTACCCCGCAGTACCCTCCTGGGTCGGAGGCCTTGGTTTCATATGAGAAGCTTTGAGTTCCTTCATGAAAAGATAATAACAATATGCTCTATTGCATACTGTCTTGGTTTGGAGATTTTGCAAGGGGAACAATATAATACAGGACACATCTTATAATATTAGCTTATAAGGAATCACCCAAGAATCGTATACAACAAGTGCAGGGAATCTGTTCACATACTAGCCACTAAAGAATCCAGCTGAAGCCTCGATCCTACTTCACAGATCCAGAAAGGCCCAGGGGTCAGTGGTGGAAGCTAGAAATTCTATGACATCAGGTTGAAGGATCTGTGCTGGCACCCTGAGGGATCTGAACTGGAGCCTGGAAGCAATGCTCAAGGTAAGCACCAGAGCTCCCTGCAAAAGTGCCCCAGCCATCCTCAGCAACAGGGAGGTCCTGAGCTTCTCGGGCAATGAGGAAAGCCAAAATCCCACCAGGAAAGCCAATGCCACAAGCTTCTCCATGAGACTGAGCAGTGCACCATCTTTTCCTCCAGAGCCAAGAAGCAGTGTCCAAGATGAGGAGCAGAGCTCCTCCACAGTTCATCAGGAAAGCCAGCATGACGAGGTCCTCCAGCACAATAGCTCAAGAGAACTAGCAGCTTCCAAAACAGCGCTAACAGCTTTTCTAAACAGCATCCCTAACAGTGTTTTGGCAGCCTCTGGCTTTATACTGCTGGCAACAACCCTCAGGTGGGCCTCCCATACCAGCACCATGCTAGTTCAATTCAGCTGGGTGTAAGAAATTGACCATCAGAAATCCACCACACTTACCTTTATTCAAAAATTAATCACATGATAAGTGTAAAACACTTAACACAAGGTCTGGTGTCTAACAATACTCAGTAAATACCATATTCTCTTGCGTTATTGTTGTAATAATTACTGCCATTATTTGAAGTGGTATGTTGCTCTAGGAGGAACACTTGGAGAAAAAGAAGCCACAACACAAAAGTCAGGCTGAAAAAGTTCAGTTTTACTGAAGTTCATGCTATGAATTTAGAGCTTTGTTATTCAGTCAAATGTCAGTCATACTAATGAACATTTATATAACATTTATTCAGCACAGACACTATTCTAAGTATTATAGCAAGTATCTAAATATTCCCACCAAAGAGGTGGCTGGACTGAGGGTATGTAAATATGGATTAAGAGTGTGCAATACCTGGATTAGTGTCTTGATTGGATTAGCATTGTTCTGGGCATGGCTAAATGTATTTACTGAAGAGAGGGAAGCCCCACCCTGGATGTGAGTGGCAACAATCAATAGGCTTGCAGAGGCTGGAGAGATAGCTGGGAGATCTCAGCACCTGCCTGGAAAGCACGAGGACCCATGTTCAACCCTCATTATTGTATGCCATGCTGTTCCTGGGACCCCAGGAAAGCCCTGCTGGCCTCTGAAACTGGGCGTGGGGCGTGATGGTATACAACTGTAATCTCAGCCCTGGGGAGGCTGACACAGGAGGTTCACTGTAAGTCCAAGCTATGTGGCGAGACCATGTACCAAGTAAATAAATTGGCTTGCAGCCTAGATGGAATATAGGTAGATAGAAGGAAATCAGACTCCCGGCCTCCTGCCTGCTCTGTCATGCACTGCTTTTCCTCTGCCATGACTCTCTGCCTTGTGTTCTTCCAAGAAGCCAGCCAATTATGGACTAAAATCTCTACAAACTGTGAGCTAAAATAAGCCTCTTTTCCTTTAACTTTGGGTATCAGGTATGAGAAAGTAACCAAGACATAAAGTATGAATAAACTAATCACAACACCATGAGGGAGGATGTTCACCATGTGCATTTCCTGTCATGAAAACTGGAGCTACAGTCACATTGTGGGGAAAGTAATTTGGCAGCACAGAATTGCTAGTGATAAGCTGCACTTGGCAGGCTGCAGCAGCTCTGAGCTTTAACTTCCGCACAATACTGACTTTCAGATGAATGGGAGGGATGTGAAGGTATCTGGGGATGGGCAGGGAATCTTGAGCTCTCTACTGAGGAGATGTGCATGTGTGTACTATGGAAGTAAGAGACTGTCTAGTAGGAAAGGGATGTCACATTGCAATGGAAAGCAACCTGTGCATTCCGCAAGTTCTTCTGAGGAAAAAGTGTTGCTGCACGCAACGGTGACCTTCCACATCCTTGCTGTTTCTGAGGCCCTTAGCACTGCCTGCAAGGAGGAGAGTTTTCTCACAAAGTTCACACCTTCTGTGCTTTACTGTAACTTGACCAAACACTTCACACTTGTTTCCATGACCTGTGGAGAGTATAGGACATGAGGGCTGTTTTGGGGTTATTTCATCCCGGTCATCATAATGGAACTAGCTAGGACTAGAGCTTAAAGCTTTCATCCCTGAATTTCTGCACAGCCAAAGCCCACAGGGGGCTTGGTTGCACTGGCAAGAGCTTTTCTCCATGAGAGTTGGCATGATAACCGTCAAGAAGCATGGAGAGAAGTTGAAGAAGCCGCATCTGCTGGTACCACTTGGAGGAAAGCCATGAGCTGTCCTTTAGACAGATGCTCAGGAGGAGCATCTCCCGGGTGCAAAGAAACAAAGTGCAGCGCTGTCCCTGATCTTTCTGAGCATTTTAACTAAATCCCAAACCCTACAACATGTGGAGATTACAGCCCAGAGGGAGGGGGATTGTGTTTCTTTGCTTCTAATCCCATGACTAAACCCTCTGTCCTGGTGGCCTGTGCACTACAGTGACAGGTGGCTTCATCCATGGTGAAAAGCCTAGGTGCATGGAGGAAGGGCACATGCACCAGCGACCTCTGGCTTTGCTTTATTGGATCCCTGAAAATAACATGTGCCTCAAAGAGCTCCAGTCCATGTTTGATACGGAAGTGTGCAGGGCTTGTGAACATCACGAAAGGGCCAAGGAAGCGCTGAGGCGGGTGCTAAATTTAGACAGTCTAGAAAAGCAGCTTAAATCATAAGCAGCAAGGCTATGATTTGGAAGTTATTTTTATCCTCTAGCATTATTAACTCTATCACCTGGCCTGTTAGTTGGAGAAGCTTCCTTTCCCCTTGCATTTGTGATTTTCAAGTTTCAAATTAGTTGGGCTTAGAAACAACAGAGATGGTCAAATAGGAAAACTGAGAAAGGAATCCTGGTTGGACAATCGATGAGTCTGGAGATACTGAGAGGTCAGGACATCAATGGAGCCGGAGCAGCACAGCCGCTCTGTAGGAAGGAGCGAGGTAACATGAAGCTGCTCTTCTGCTCTATCTCCTCTGCCCTGGCTCTCAACAGCATCACTCTGGAGGGTGAGCATTAAGTCAAGGCAGGAACCTTTTAAAAGTGAGAGCCTGCTACCATTTGCTTCTATGAGTTTGGAACATAATTTAGTGTAAAGGCCTGAGTTTATCTCCCCCATTGAAAAAAATTCTCTCTAAACTATTGTGTCTTTAATACAGTTTATTTATAAGCTGTTTGTACACTATTCCAAATAGAAAAGTAAAATCTTTTCATTCCTTTGACTTTGTTAAATATTCATCATGTTTATCATTCACTAATGATTGCTCTAGCCATAGAACTTGCTGTGACTTAATTTTAAAGTACCACTAATTTGATAACATCCATATCCTAATCTATTAAAGAAAAACCTTTGTTTTAAACGTAAATATGAGTAAATTCAAGAGTGCATTTTTTGTCCATTCAAAATGAGTATTGCTGTGGTTCATTTCTGATGCTATTCATTTGGGAGGACAAACTGCATACCACAGAGAAATCACGTGCCTCAATTTTATGTTTTGTCACGATGTTTGAAATAATAGCCTTGACATTTTTGTTCATTAAGTTTCCATGTAAATAAAGCTGAAGATTTTCAACCAGTTTGCAGTGAGTCTTAGATGTGCCATACACAAGCACTGTGACTTCCGAGGGGGATTCCTCAGTGATTCCAGAGGCTGGATAACACGAGCAACAGGAAGGATCACTGCCCTGCTGTAGGACCCCGTGGCAAGCCGCACTTGGATTCCAGCTACTAGCTGACCAGCAGCAGCAGGTCTCAGGGTGTTCCCAGCCTCACTGGTGATGCTAACTTGGGTGGACAGCACAGACTCCTGCAATACTGCCTGCAAAAGAAACCAGAAAAACCCACTAAATTCATGGAAACTAAACACCCCACTCAGCAACATCAATGGGTTGCAGAAGAAATTCAACAAGAAATTCAACAATATCTACAATTCAATGAAAATTCAAGTACAACTTACCGGAATTTATGGGATGTGATGAAAGCAGTTCTTAGAGGGAAAATAATAGCTATGAACTCACACATTAGGAAAACAGAAAGGGAATAAATTAGCACCCTAATGTTGCATCTCTGACAACTAGGAAAAGAAGAGCAAACAAAACCCAGAGCACAAAGACGGGAAGAAATCATAAAGAATAAAGCAGAAATTAATTCAATTGAGATGAAGAAAACAGTTCAAAGAATCCACAAATAAAAAAGTTGGTTCTTTGAAAAACTAAATAAAGTTGATTAGCCTCTTGCCAACCTCATCAAAAAGAGGAAAAAGAAAATTCAAGTACAAGCGATAAGGAATGAAAAGAGTGAAATCACCACAGACCCAGTGAAATTCAGAAGATTATCAATAGTTACTACAAGAATCTTTACGCTCACAGAATAGAAGACACAGAAGAAATGGACAGATTCCTCGAAAGGCACAAATTACCAAAACTGAATCAAGAAGATATAACAACTCTCAATAAGCCGATAACAGCCAACGAAATACGAAACATAATAAAAAGCCTACCGACAAAGGAAAGTCCAGGTCCTCATGGATTCACAGCTGAATTCTACAAGAAATTTATAGAAGATATACTCCCCACACTCCACAAACTCTTCCATGAAGTTGAAAAGGAAAAAGTCCTCCCAAAATCATTTCTGGAGGCAAGTATAATACTCATTCCAAAACCAGGGAAAGACACAACTGAAAAGGAGAACTAGAGGCCAATCTCCCTCATGAACATAGATGCAAAAATACTCAACAAAATCCTGACAAATAGAATACAGCAAATCATCAAGAAGATCATACACCATGACCAGGTAGGATTCACCCCAGGGATGCAAGGATGGTTCAATATTTCAAAATCTATAAATGTAATACACTACATTAATAGACTGAAATCTAAAAACCACATGATCATCTCAATTAATGCAGAGAAAGCCTTTGACAAAGCCCAACACTCATTCATGTTCAAGGTCCTACAGAAAATTGAAATAGATGGACTCTATCTTAACTTGATAAAAGCAATCTATGACAACTCAAAAGCTCATATCCTAAATGGGGAAAAACTGAAATCTTTTATTCTTAAATCAGGTGCAAGACAAGGATGTCCTCTATCACCCCTCTTATTCAATATAGTCTTGGAATCCTTAGCAACAGCCATTAGAAAAGAGGGAGAAATAAAAGGAATAAGAATAGCTAAAGAAGAAGTTAAATTATCACTATTTGCAGATGGCATGATACTTTACTTGGAAGACCCCAAAAATTCTACCAAGAAACTACTAGAACTAATACAGCAATTCAGTAGCATAGCTGGATACAAAATCAATACTCAAAAGTCAATAGCATTCCTCTACACAGATAACAAGCACACTGAAAGGGAAACAATAGAAGTACTACCTTTTACAATAGCACCACAGAAAATGAAATACCTTGGGATTCACTTAACCAAGGAAGTCAAAGATGTTTTCATGGAAAATTACAACACTCTAAGAAAAGAGATTCTAGAGGATTTCAGAAAATTGAAAGATATTCCATGCTCCTGGATAGGAAGAACCAACATCGTGAAGATGGCCATACTTCCAAAATTATTGCACAGATTTAATGCAATCCCTTTCAAACTGCCACCAACATACTTCCCAGACATAGAAAAATCATTCCTAAAATTTATTTGGAACCACAAAGGACCTAGAATAGCAAAGGCAATCTTGGCCAATTAAGACAAGGCAGGAGGCATCACAATTCCCGACTTGAAATTATCCTACAAAGCCACTGTGATAAAAATGATGTGACAAAAGCAATATGGTATTGGCAACAAAATAGACCTGAGGATCAGTGGAATAGATTGGAAGACGCAGAGGCATCTACAAAAACACTCAGCCATCTTATCTCTGACAAAGGGGCTACACAAGCTCACCAGAAGAAAGATAGCCTCTTTAACAAATGGTGCTGGAAAACATGGCTTTCCACATGCCAAAAACTAAAACTTGACCCAGCTCTATCACTATGCACTAAGTTAAAGTCAAAATGGATTAAAGATCTAAACATTAAAACAGAAACACACAATCTCCAGGAAGAGAAAGTAGAAGGAACTCTTGAAGACACAGCAGTAGGTAAAGATTTCATGATCAAACATATAGTCACACGGGAAGCACTTGAAAGAATCGATAACTGAGATCAACTCTTCCTAAGGAGCTTCTGCGTGTCAAAAGAAATTGTCGAGTGAAAAGACAACCCACAAATTTTGAAAAAATCCTAATAAGCAATCAGACAGAGGACTACTGTCTAGAAAATATGAAGAACTAAGATATAACAGCGCCCTCAAATTTAAAGACCCAATTCAGAAATGGTCATCTGAGATGAATACACACTTCTCAGAGGATGAAATTAAAGAAGCGAATAAAAATATGAAAAAAATTCTCCACATCGCTAGCAAATAAAAATCGTGAAATGCAAATAAAAACAACACTGAGATACCATCTCACTCCAGAAAGAATGGCTATCATAAGGAAATCAACCAATAACAAATGCTGGAGAGGTTTTGGGGAAAAGGGAACACTTCTCCACTGCTGGTGGGAATGTAGACTGGTACAACCATTGTGGAGGTCAGTGTAGAGACTCCTCAAAAGAGTAGGACTAGAAATCCCATTCAAGCCAACTATCCCCCTACTGGGAATTTTCCGAAAGGATCTGAAAACACTGCATCATAGTGATATATGTGTACCTATGTTTATAGCAGTGCAATGTGTGATAGCAAAATCTTGGAAACAACCAAGATGTCCATCACATGAGGAATGGTTGAAAAAGATGTGGTATTTCTATATAATGGAATATTACTCAGCTATTAAGAATGATAAGTTTGAAGCATTTATACTGAAGTGGGTGCCACTTGAACATATACTCATAAGTGAAAAAAAACCAGACACATGAGTATAAATATCATATAGTCTCCCTAGTATAACAAGCGAAAAGCAGAAATACAAAAGGAAATGTACAACTAAAATCAATTGAGACAGATAAGGCAAAGTGAATGGCATATGCTGCAGGATACTAATCATCTTTTCTTCTGGATGGTTAACAACCTAAGTTCACAAGTCAAAGTTAGAGAAATAGAAGAGCCACAAGGCTAGCCAAAATTTTGTCCCTATCCTTTCACAGTCATTGAAGACTCAGGACATAGGAGAACCTGTACTGCAACATCATGAAACTCAGGTGAGCTCCAAATTTTCTGAACAAGGACATTATGGAGCCACAGAGGAAAGAGATTGAAGTTCTGTAGTGTGCCTGGGGAGAGACACATGAAGAGAAAACTTTCTCTCAAGCTCTTACGGACAGCAAATTGGTCAAGCATTGGCCGTGACTCATCCACATGGATGACACAGACAAAGGATCTACAGAATAATGTACAGGACTACAAGATAAACCCTGAGAGGATTTCACTGACCACACAAGAAATATAAAGTTCATGAGTTGGTATATAAGTCTTGCTCTATCTAGGTCTTAACCATCCAGCAGAAAAGTATAAAAATGAAGTGTACATCGCTGGGCCATAATATTAAGCTGAGCTGTAAATGGCTATGGTCGACAACTTCTTTGAATAACTCACTATTGTTGTGGAATGCTGGACTGTGTTGGATTGTGGTGTCGAGTTCAAGCACCTAAGTTAGTTGAATGTCAATGGAGTGCCCACCTTTGACAGGTGTAGACAAAGGAAGGGGTATAGAAAGAAAAAATCATGATGTGTGTGTATAGACAGTACAGTTGGGATAGATAACACTTTGCTTCTACATAAGTCTATGAGAGGCAAGATCTGCACTGATGGTGGTTGGACAGGATATTATGTCAGCTTCTAGTACTATGGTCATCCACTAGGAAAATAATTATTGAATTTTTGATATAATTCAGGTATAAAAAATAAGATAAGTAAACAGCTACACTCTTAATTTACTGATAAGAGACATCTGCTAAAATAATATCTGTAAATATAATATCATGTATGCACCTTGTATGATACCAAAACATGAAAACTGTTTGCAATGTATTAATTTAACAAATCTGTCTTGTTAAGGTGTCTTGAAACTGTCTGATTGATATTTGTACTTCAATAAAATAAAAAATAAATTAAACAAAAAAGAATAAGTTTAAAGCATTTATACTGAAGTGGATGCCACTTGAACATATACTCATAAGTGAAATAAACCAGACACACGTGTGTAAATATCATATAGTCTCCCTAGTATAACAAGCGAAAAGCAGAAATACAAAAGGAAACATACAACAACAACTAAAATCAATTGAGTCAGATAAGGTAAAGTGAATGGCAAATGCTGCAGGATACTAATCAGGTTTTCTTCTGGATGGTTAACAACCTAAGTTCACAAATCAGAGTTGGAGAAATAGAAGAGCCACAAGGCCAGCCAACATTTTGGCCCTAGCCTTTCAAGGTCATCGAAGACTCAGGACATAGGAGAACCTGTACTGCAACATCATGAAACTCAGGTGAGCTCCAAATTTTCTGAACAAGGAGATTATGGAGCCACAAAGGAAAGAGACTGACGTTCTATAGTGTGCCTGGGAGAGTCACATGAAGAGAAAACTTTCTCTCAAGCTCTCACAGAGAGCAAACTGGTCAAGCATTGGCCGTGACTCATCCACATGGATGACACAGACAAAGGATCCACAGAATAATGTACAGGACTATAAGATAAACCCTGAGGGGACTTCACTGACCACATAAGAAACATAAAGTACATGTGTTGGTATATTGGTCTTGCTCTATCTAGGTCTTAACCATTCAGCAGAAAAGTATAAAAATGAAGTATACATCGGGGGGCCATAATACTAAGCTGAGCTGTAAATGACTATGGTCGACAACTTCTTTGAATAACTCAATATTGTTGTGGAATGCTGGACTGTGTTGGATTGTGTTGTCGAGTTCAAGCACCTAAGTTAGTTGAATGACAATGGAGTGCCCATCTTTGACAGGTGTAGACAAAGGAAGGGGTATAGAAAGAAAAAATCATGATGTGTGTGTATAGACAGTACAGTTGGGATAGATAACACTGTGCTTCTACATAATTCTATGAGAGGCAAGATTTGTACTAATGGTGGTTGGACAGGATATTATGTTGGCTTCTAGTACTATAAACAACCACTAGGAAAATAATAAGGTAGAAAGTATTAATTATTGAATCTTTGATGTAATTCAAGTATAAAAAATAAGACACAAACAGCTACACTCTCTTTTTTTAATGATAAGAGACATACAGTATAATAATGTCTGTAAGTATATCATGTGTGCACCTTATATGCTACCAAAACATTATGAAAACAGCAATGTATTAATTTATCAAATCCATCTTGTCAATGTATCTTAAAACTGTCTCATTGATATCTGTACTTCAATAAAAAAAAATTAAAAAAAAAATACTGCCTGCAGCTGAACTTCAGTCACATGATCCAGTAGATCAGGGCTGCTGCCCAGGGCCAGGTCACCCAGTGGGATCACTACCAGATACTTCATCTTCAGCAGGGAAGTTTTCAGGAAGGGAAGCTCAGGCGCAGACTAACACTGAGGGTCGTAGTATGCCCTTATGTTTGTCCAGAGTGGAGGTGGTGCTTAGCCATAGTTTTCCCTCTTAAATGGTGCCAAGAAAGGGCACATCAGTAGAACAAATACAAAGTATGAGAATAGAGATGGGTGAATATACACATATTTGTGTACATATTGCATACAGTTCTCTTAGTACACTGTTTCCTAAACTCTTACATGTCATTAAAATGAATGTGTCTATTATATGGAATGTATTGAACTCTGTTGCCATTCATGTTATTTTTAGTCTGTTGCTGTAACATCATCAGCTTCCTTATTCATTCATTCATTCATTTGATAAATATAATTGAGCCACCACAAGTACTAGATCCCAGGGATACAGGATAGAGCAGGACAGAATAAACACTGCTGCCCTGTAAATGTTAATGTCCAATGGGCTGGGTGAATATTTACATTACTTCTGGCAAATTTTCACTCATTGCCTGCCTCTATTGCATCCACTGGCCTTGGATGCTGATATTGGCATCCAATATCTGCCTGTTAGCGCAAAGTGATACAGACAGATGGGAAAGACTTCAACATGCTTCCTGGTGCACTCTCACCTTTCTTCACAAGAAACGCATCAGGTAGAGACTGGTCCAAGGAGTATGAGATGTTGTGAGAAAGACAGGGGCCTGAATACATCCTGGAGGCACACAAGCTTGGATAAGCATACTAAGCCCAAAGGACTTCGCTAATGGGACTTTAGTGCCACTGAGTCAGGTCAACCAGAAGGCCCATGGAGTGAGCATAAATACTTCTAGCAAGCTTCTGAATCAGAGAATCATTTGTCACACAGGATAGTTGTAGCAATAACTGTCTCATAGAAAGCCAAACTAATAACAAGAAAATGTCCAAAGTTTTGAAAGTTTGATTTTTTTGCATGAAGAAAAATTATATCCCAGTGGAAGCATTTTGGAGCATTGTCTCTTACCAGTACTCAGTGAATGTAAGCCCCTCTGTCCATGCCATTCCTTTATGAAATTTCATCTATCAAAGTCCTTTTCTCTGATGATCAGCAAAAGGCGGCCCAGGCTTCCCCAAACACCTACTCACCCAGCATTCCACGCTCAGTTTTGTAGATTCCAGTTTCAGCAAGGATGAAGACTAGAGAAGATGCAGACAAATGAAAGCTGTTACCAAAGCCTTGCAAGTTGAGGCACGAAACTGTACTGATTGTTTGTAAATTATTGATGTTAAAAAAAGAAATCAGAGGTGTTTCCCCCAAAAGAAATATGAGTGTAAAGCATACATCGACAAACTTTTTTCTTCTACACTAAGGACTAAACAAAAATAAGCAAGCTCTTTGCAACAAAATAGTTTTAGGTTAGATGCAGAACAGATTGTCAACTGAAACATGGTGAAGAAAAGCAAGCGCTGGCTGGCTGGCCAGAGTCAGAAGAGCGGGCAAATCTCCGATTCCTGAGAATTCCAGATGTGTATTCACTGAAGAGGTGAAAAACCCCAGAGTTCATGCCCCATGAAGTCTACTTTCAGTATTGCAAAGAACTTAAAAAAAAAAAAAAAAAAAACACCTCATTGAGCCCAGTTACAAACCTGAAGCCATCTTTGCCTCAATAACATCTTTTTAAAGAAATAGTTGTGCATTCACCCTCTGGACAATATTGCATTGAACACCTACAACAACGTGCCTAGCATTGCCTTATACAGTCAAATATTGCAGAGAGAGAAAAATTACTTGCCCCATGGAGTTTATATTTTATGACAAATGTGGCCAATTCCTAGTGAAAAGAGTAACATAAATACAATAAATTTGATGGATGCCTATAGCCCTTTAGTTGTTGTAGGAAAAAGTCAAAGAATTTGTGATTCCTTACATCTATAATAAAAGGCACACAGTTCCTAGATTTTTTAAAAAGTAGATTCCCAAAATTCTCAAAAGCTTTGAAAATCAATAATTAATATATATACAAATAAATATAGCTTCATATATATTGGAATCATCTTCCAAAAACCCATATGTTCATTTTTTTTCACTCACTATTATTATAACATTTTAAATAAGGTTAGTTGGGGGCCGGAGAGATAGTTCAGTGGCATAAGGGCCTGCCTGGCAAGCACAAGGTCCTGAGTTCAGTTCCTTGTACCTAAAATAAATAAAGTTAGTATGGGAAGCGTGTCAGAGACAGAGAGAGAGAGAGAGAGAGAGAGAGAAACATCAGGTGAAAAAGCGGCTTGAGCAACTCAATGCAACTCTACAATGCCACACTGGAGGGAGGACCTGAGATTAAGCCTCAGCCCTGAGCGTCCCACTTTGTGAAGTACTGTGTCTAATCATTCAGGGCCACCCGCCTCACGAGAAAGCATCTCCTCAGCATTGTCATCTCACTGTCCCCAGGAAAGCCAGCAAAGACTTTAGGAAAACCAGCTGGCAACAGTGTCAGCCCATGGAAGATGCAGCTGCCTACTGGCCATGCCCATTAATACCGGACAGGAAGCTAAAGAGCGTACCAAAAATAATTCTTTCTGTCTATACCTTCTGGAAACACTTGGCACCTGGGGAACCTGCCTTACAGATACTGTAAGAAAAGTTCATTTAAAGCTTACAAGACCTATTATGTTATCAATGCACAGTCAATTCCTCAAGTGAGGGATTAGGCATGGATTCGTTCGGCGGGGGCAGGTTTCATCTGAGAAACAATTTGACTTGGGTTATTACACTGATGTTAGTTGTGGTATTCATGATTGTTACTTTTCATAAAAGCCATGAAACCAAGCTTATTTTCCCAGGGAATGCCATACATACAAAACCCAGGACTCAGGTTTTCTTCCTTTCTCCCCGTGTCCTTCTGTAAAGTGTTTGTGGCCTGTGGGAATAAATATGACTTTATAGAATTTGACTTGTGAAAAATAAATCTGTGAGAAGTTTGTATTATATATTACATCTAATTGATATCATCCTGTTTCCTGCTTAGAAGAAAACAAAACACCCAAAGGCTAGAACTGGACTTCACAAAAGAGAACAAAGATAGTTGTAACTCTGTATACCTTTTATCAGCTGGGAATCCCAGGCTAAATCTCTGCCTCCTGCTTATGGGAACTTTCTAGAGGTTCCCTTTTTTTTCTCAGTACTGGGGATCAAACTCAGAACCTTGCACTTGCCAGGCAAGCTCTTAACAGCACTGAACTATATCCCCAATCCACTTTCTAGAACTTCTATGGAAAGACAACAGAGAGGCTTTTCCTCTCCTACAGTTACTTTAGCAAGGACCAAGAGCAGCAAATCTGCCTTCTCACCACTCCGGCATCCGGGGGCATAGTGTGCTATGGGTCTATATATTTACACATGGGGAAGTTAAGACAGGGAATGAGCACTGAACATGTGTACACATGTCAGATGTTATACAGTTTACATCAGCTTAACTTGACATTTAGTCTTTCAAACAGGTTTGGTTTGCATTTCTCAGATTGTCAAAGTAAGGCTTAGAGACACTAAGGCATTTTAGTTAAGGCCAGATAACCAGTAACTGAAGAAGGCAGGACTGAAAACCAGCTCTGTGGTCTCCAAACCCCATGGTCTCTTTCATCACACCAGCCTCCCAAGGCTTCACCGAACTTATTTCAGATGCTGAGTCTCCTCTACAAAACTAGGAAAGGAAACTTGTGGACACCTCCATTCAAGCTCTCTATGGGCAAATGCCTACCTTGGAACTCAGGCCCACCTTCTGCCATCCATCAGAGGCCCAGCACCCAGAACTTAGTCTTTCTGAAAGGACAGGACGGCCCTGCTCTCACTCTCAGACCACACACGGCCCTCCCTGGCCACAGGATGCGAGTTCTCACACTTTCAGTGGACAGGCCACACCTTCAGATCTCAGTCCCTACAAACTCACTTCAGAGATACCCAGCACTTGTTCTTCCTCAAAGAGTGAATGGAGCTTCCAGTTCAAGGTGGCCCTCTTTTCCCTGAAACCAAACCAACTAATCCCTCAGAGTAGGTGCTGGGTGGATTTTAATTTAATCGTATGACAGCCCAGATCCCTTCCCAAACTAAACTTTTTTTTAATGACAGTTCAAAGCATTTTGATTTTGTTTTATTTTATTTTTTATTAATTTTATTGAGAAAGAAATAGCAATAAGACAGTTTCAAAATAGTTTATTAGGACAGTTACAATAATTAATACATTGCATATTGTTGTCTCCATAGTAGTTGTTCAGAGTATAAGATGCAGACATGATATCTTGTCTAAACACTGTTAGTATAAATCTTTCTTCTCATTGAACTAAGAGAAAGTAGCTGTACATCCATCCTATTTTGAGAAGTTGAGGATTATTTTTGGGTGGCAGCGTAGGTTGGCTCAGGCTCCTTTAATGGCAGGTGTGGTGTGACATGTGGAGCTGGAGTTCGAACCGCAGTCCAGCAAGCCTGAGTTTGCCCAGGCAGGCGTTTAAACAACTGAACTAACCAGCAAGCCCCCTCGTTTTATTTTAAACTAGGATAACGGAACACACTGCCACAGACCTACAACTTTAAATTCAGTGCAAAGATGCCCTCTCATTAATTTGCCAACGGTGTTAGCCAGCTCATAAAGATAACAGATGGAGAAGGATTATACCAAACCCTTTATACTGTGTGCCCTTATTAAGATAAAATGAATTTAAAATTATAGAACACTGTCTCTGCATCAATACACAGGCAAATAGAAGTATCATTCAAGGTTAATATGAGAGCAAGCAATCTAAAATTAAAATTAAGTATAAAGATAATTCAAGACTTTTGGGGACAGAAATTCCATATTCTAAGAAAATGCTTCAGAGGAAAGAAAGATGGTAATGCACTGTCTATCTGCAGCACTATTTAAATGGCAAAAAGGTAAAACCTCAAGTGCCCAACCAGAAAAGAAATATCTTTACATGTTCTGTATATAAACATGGTAACTTTGGAAAGACATGCTATTCAGACTCCATTTGTGCCTACGTATGTAAAATAATGTCAAGCGAAAACAATAAACCAAAACAATGAAAGTCATGTAAAATACATATCGCTATTTCACTTGTATGTTCTCTTTCTGATTTATTGAGCTACATGCTTGTGTGTTTTTCTGTAAATAACTCAATAACTTATTTACAGAAAATAATTTGATGAATTTTTACCCACTTTAAAGCCAAAACTATATTCATGGAAAGCAGTTAAGTTTCACTCACCAAAATAAAAAAAAAAAAGTCAAATAAAACTGATCAGTAATTTTGTATTTTCATGTGGTTCTTTATACATTTACAAAGTCTTGCCTTCGTGATAGGATCTGAAATAAAAATGACATTTGAGCATTTTAGAGATAGGCCTACTTGGAATCCTCAGCTAAAGAAAAATATGTTATATGGTAAGAGCGTGGATGATTCTTTTTCTTTACTTAATTTTGGATTCTTTCTCTTTTTTCCATTTTGACTTTTATTCATTTTTTTCTCTTCTTTTTCTTACATTTTGTTCTGTTGCTTTTCCCTAATTCTACCGACTTACTTTTAACTGAATTATTTTTATTTACATACCTTCTTCTTCATCTTCCTTTTCTTTCTTTTTCACATTGCACTACCTTTATCTTCCCCTTCCCCTTCTTTTTTTTATGATTACTATCAAACTTTATCAACTTTTTAGATATTCAATTAACTCCATAGTGGCAAGCTCATTGCTATTAGGCTATATTTCCTGTGTTCAACATTTTGTTTGTCCTTCTGTTACAGATCCCCTTTCTGTTGTTAACGGCTGCATCACCATAGCTTTTCTTTGGTTCTCATGGTATGTCAACATCTGGCTTGTCTTTGGTCCTACTGCTACTGCTGGGGCCTTTTCCTATTGCCAATGGCAGCATAGCTCTTTACTGTATCCCAGTATCTGGTCTCTCTTTGTGCCATCAACGTTGCCGCAGTTTTGTTTCTCCTCTCTGTGTGGTGCTGGGAATCAAAGCTCCCGGAAGAGGACCGGGTACCAAGAAGGTCCTCAAATACTGAGCAGGCTGGAGGGGGTAGCAGAACATAGCAGCAGAACACAGCAAAATGCAAGAACACATCACAGGGAGGCAGATTCTCCACGGTAATGACATACTTTTTCTAATCAAACGAGTTGTCTTTGACTTGCAGCACAATGATTTTTTAAAAAATGAGAAAACAAAGCAACAAGATGATTCCACAAACCCTTAACTTCCCGAAAGCTATCTCATGGACACTGAGAAGTTACTAGCAGAGAACTCAAACATCAAATGTTTGGATGTTTGAAGAGCTCAAGAAAGAACAGACAAGTAAATGCTTAAGATATTTAGTGAGATTAAAGAAGGCTTTACTAAACAGGCAAAGGATTGCATTAATGAAATATTTGACATGTTTAAAGAAGAAACAAACAATAAACTAGTGGAGTCAAACAAGATATAAATGACTAGTTTGGTAGAGAATAGAAACTATGAAAAGAAAACAAAGGAGAAATACAAGAAAAATTCAATAGAAACAATGGGTAGCAGATTTGTCCAGCTGAGGACAGTGTCAGAAATTAAGGTAGATATGGAAAATGCTAAACCCAGTGCTGTGCTCACTCAGGCAGCACATATACATAAGCCCGGGGACACCTTAAGTATGATAAGACACAGTGACAGCTGGATCCCACAGCTGCTAGATAGCCAAAGGTCTTATTTACTTTTAACTCTTTGCTGAGACAAATACCCAACACTCAAAATGAAGGAAAGAAAGGTTTATTTAGCTCACAGTTTGTGAAGTTTTCAGTCTATACTCGGGTGACACATGGCAGGGGGCAACAGCTTCGGTGTCTATCAAGGGCCTCTCTCTTCCTTCCATGCTGACTGTGAAGACCAAACCTCCCCCAAGAAAGTGGTGTGCAGTAGCCTTCCTCAACCCCTTTGTATAGCCTTTCCGTGCTGAGTCACTCTAGGGTCAGTGGCGGGTGGTGGGATTGCCAAGCAGATCCAGGAAGCTTCCACATCTCAAGTTAACACAATGTATCAACCATCACACCAAAAACCAAAACTAATATCAGAATTGCAGGAATAAAGGAAAAGAGAAAAGACCAAAAAAAAAAAATTATTCGCTGAAAATCTTAGTAGAAAGCCCTCCAAGTCTAGGGAAAGAATTTAATATTCAAGTACAAGAGGCACTTAGAACTTCAGATAGCCAGGACAGAACAAAAGCTGCCTGTGACATATCATAATCAAAACCCCAGAACTTTAAATGAAGGACACAATTGCAAAAGCTCTTAAAGAGATACAGCAAGTAAGCTGTAAGGAATTGCAGTGGACTTCTCTGCACAAGTCTTAAAAGCCAAAAGAGCTTGGATTGAATTTTTTCAAACCCTGAAAGAAAACAACTGTCAGCCTAGAATTCTACATCCTGAAAAATTAATCTTCACCTTGACAGAGAAAGAAAGATTTTCTATGACAAAGAAATCCTAAAGAAATATATAATCACTAAACCAGCACTGCACAAAATATAGTTTCTTTAAGAAATCCTAGACAGAGACAGGAAGCTCATCAATGCCAAAGAACCCAGAAGAAAGCATACATCTGACTGGAAGAGTAATTAATCAAAAGGGGAAAAAAAGAATCAGCAGTATAAAAATAATGCAATGACAAGATGCAGTTAGCACCTTACAATAAGTCTCAGTGCCAATGGTCTTAACTGCTCAATCAAAAGATACAGACTGATACATTGGAGCAAAAAAAAAAAAAAAACACATATTGCTTATTTGAGACACACTCCATCCAAAAGGAATCTCAT
Organism: Ctenomys sociabilis; assembly: GCA_004027165.1. Taxonomy (NCBI): domain Eukaryota; kingdom Metazoa; phylum Chordata; class Mammalia; order Rodentia; family Ctenomyidae; genus Ctenomys; species Ctenomys sociabilis. Next base: position 15,240 of record PVKA01022709.1, on the reverse strand, counting down.
ACACTAAAATTTCACTTTTTCATGAATGGAAAATAAGACTCCATGCAACCAGAGCCTGAATGCAAGCATAAGGAGCTGTCTTATTTTCTAATATAATAGGCTTCAAGCCAGAACTGATTGGAAGAGATAACAATGGCCACTGCTGGCGAAAGAAACAATTCAGCAGAAAGAAATAGCAATTGTAAATATCTATGCACCAAGTGTTGATACACCTGACTTCATAAAACAAAAACTACTGAACATAGAGGAGCAGAGAGACAGCATGCAATCACAGGAGGGGACTTCAATACCACATTCACACAATCAGAGAGGTCAACCAGACAAAAATCAGCAAACGTCAAACTTAAAAACCACACCACTGAACAAATACACTCAACAGATCTCTAAAGCGTATTTTATCCAACAATAGCAAAATGCATATTTGTCTCAGCAGCATGTGGAACTTTCTCCAAAATAGGCCATGTCTTAGGACATAAACCATGCTTAAGTACAAAAGAATTGAACAATCCCCTGATATTATCAGATTATGGTAGGAAGACTCTTGAAGACAACAGCAAAGGATTCCACAGAAGCTACAACAACATATGGCCATGAGACAGTTTGTATGTATATTGTTTATGAACATAGATCAAAAAAAATTAGATAAGAAATTTTGGAAGTTTGTAGAATCAAATGATAATGAAAGTGCAATATGCCAAAATCTTTGGGACACAATGAAAGCAGGAGTAAAAAGAAAGTTTATAGCTGTGAATGCACACATTAAAATAACAGTGATTCCAAATAACATTCATTCCTAATGATATACTTCAGCATCCTAGAAGAACAAAAGCAATCCAAATCTAAAATTAATAGGAGAGAAATAAAGATCAGAGCAGAAATTAAGGAAACTGAGAGTCCCAAAAATGTACAAAGGATTAATGATTGAAATAATTCATTCTTTGAAAGGATAAACAGAATAGACAAACCCTTAGCCAATGTTACCAAAAAAGGAGAGGGAAAAAAAAAAAAAACTTACCAGTGTAAATAGAAGTGAAAAGGGCAAATCACAACTGACACCACAGAATCACACACATGATGTGCCAAAGTTGAGCAAAAAAGATATAAAACCTCTGAATAGACCAATAGAGACAATAATAAAAACTACCAAAAAACAAAAGCTCAAAACCCGATGAATTCACAATAGAATTCTGCCCGAACTTTAGGAACAATCTAACCCCTATGGTCCTCAAATTCTTCCTAGAAACTAACACTATTCAGATAACAAAACTGGACAAGAACTTAACAAGAAAGGAAAAAGATAACTCTGTTTGATGAACATAGGTGCAAAATACTTAGCAAGACATCAGTGAATAGAAAGTGACAAATAATTAAGGAGAGCATGCACTGTGACCAAGTTGGCTACTCTTATTTGTACATAACATGGTCCCCTACACAGAAGATCCAAAAACTACACAAAAAGACTCCTACAGCCAATAAATTCAGCAAAATAGTAGGATACAAAAATAAACACACAGATCCTATGCACCAAGAATGAACCCACCATAAAGAAATCAAGAAAACAATTCCAGAGACGGCCAGATCACTCAGCAGACTAAAGCTCCTGCTTGGGCAGAGCACAGGGTCTGGAGTTCAATCCGAGCCTCCACATGCTGTGCCAGCCCCATCCCCAGAGCATGCTGAGACAGGGATTGAGACTGGGCATGGTGGCACATACCTGCAATCCCGGCATTTGGGAGACTGAAAACAGGAAGATCACTATGAGTCCCATCTGTGTAGTGAGACCCTGTAGTCAGAAAAAGAAAAGAATTCCATTCACAATAGCTTCAAAAAATAAATACTTAGAAACTAATCTAACCAAGGATGTGAAAGACTCTATAGTGAAAACTAAAGTGCTGTAGGGAAAAAAGAGGTCCAAAAGGACATTAGGAAAGGGGAAGATTTCCTCTTTCTTGATAGGGAGGACAAATACTGTCAAAATGGCCATAGTATCAAATCTGTTAGATCGATTTAATGCAATCTAAATCAAAAATCAGCAGAATTCATCACAGAACTAGAAAAATAATCTGAAAATTTATTTGGCACCAGAAGAGACTCAGAATAATAAAGGAATTAAGAGAAAAGGAGGAGGCATCACAATAGCTGATTTTAAGTTGAATTACAAAGCTCCAGTGATAAGAACAGCATGGTACTTGTATGAAAGCAGACATAGAGATCAATGGAACAAAACAGAAGAAGCCAAAATCATCTCAGGAACTTTCAGAAAATGTACCTATTCTTTGACAGAAGGGCTAAATTATATATATTTGGGGGAAAGATAGGCTATTTAATAAAGAGTATAGGGAAACTGATTAACCACGTGGAGCAGGACTAACCTAGACTCTCATCGCTCACCTTGTCCTAAATTGAAATCAAAATGGATCAAGACCTACACATCAAAAAAATGAATAAATAAACCAACAACAAATGGTGGAGAGGCTGTGGGGAAAAGGGAACCCTTCTCCACTGCTGGTGGGAATGTAGACTGGTGCAACCATTATGGAAATCAGTATGGAGACTCCTCAAAAACCTGGAACTGGAAATCCCATCCAAGCCAGCTATCCCTCTACTGAGAATTTTCCCGAGGTACTGAAAATATCATATCATAGTGATATATGTGCACCTATGTTTATAGCAGCATAATTTGTGATAGCCAAATCTTGGAAACAACCAAGATGCTCATCACCTGAGGAATAGATGAAAAAGGTGTGGTATTCTGAGTTCAGGTACCTATAATAATTGAATGACAATGGAATGCCCATCTTTGACAGGACTAAACAAAAATAGGGTGATACAAAGGAAGAACCATTCTGTGTTTGTATAAACAGTACAGTTACGATAACTATGCAGTACTTCTGCATAATTCTATGAGAAGCAAGATTTGCACTAATAGTGTTTGGACAGGATATTCTGTCAGCTTCTTGTACTATGGACAACCACTAGGAAGATAACACAGTAGAAAGTATTAATTATTGAAACTGTACAATAAGTCAGCTTTAAAAAAATAAGATAACTCTCTTAATCCATTGAGTAGAGACATCTGTCCTAATAGTGTTTGTAAATAGAATATCATGTATGCACCTTGTACTACAAAAAACCACTACGAAAACAATATGCAATGTATTAATTATTGAATCTGTCCTGCTAATTTGATTTGAAACTATATCATTGCTATTTGTTCTTCAATAAAATAAAATTAAATTTTAAAAAAAAGTTTAAAAAAGATGTGGTATTTTTATACAATGGAGTATTACTCAGCTATAAATAATGATAAACTCGAAGCCTTTATATATAAGTGGATGCCACTTGAAGATATACCCATAAGTGAAATATACCAGACCTACATGTGTAAATATTGTGTAGTCTCCCTAGTGTAAGAACTCAAAAGAAGAAATAAAGATTGAAAGGTTTAACACAACTAAATGTAAAGTGAGAAATTAAAGATTAAACAATGAAAAGAGGGCAAGGAGAAAAGCTAGGAAAAATGGCAAGGACAAAACCATATATTTATATACACAAGACAATGGTCCTGAGAATCTTCAGCGGGTTCTTGAAACTAGCAGTTAATTGGTAGGATTCTCCCCCGACTAACTGTATATGCTGATAATTGTGAATTAAGTAACTGTACTGAAGATAGCAATGTGTAATGCTAGGGTCATGCTTGGAATCCTTGTTATACTGGTCTTCTAAAAGTGTTCTGCTTCTAACGTCATACCAATTACTGCTATACCCTCTCTCACCATAGGACTGTCCTGCTACAATGTTATATACGGTTAAATTTCTATATAAAAATTTGTAATTGTTTAGTTCTATTTTCTTATTATTTTTTTATTTTTTCACATTCTGTATGGATTTAAAGTTTAGCATATCAATGATTGACAAAAAATACCTGTTCCATGTTATGTTTAAGGTGTTTGATATTCAGACAGATACAAATGTTAAGGTCAATAGCCTATGTTCTAGGATAATAATATCATTAAGCTTCTCTTCTGGAGGGTTACCAACTTAAGTTAGCAGAACAAAAAATTAGAGAAAAAAAGGGTTACGAGATACCAACATTCTCTTCAAGGTCAGTGAGGACTCAGTACATAAGAGAACCTGTACTATAACATCCTGCAACTCATTGTTCTCCCAAAATTTCTGTTCAAGGAGATTATGGGGCCACAGAGGAAAGTGATCAACAATGTATAGTGCGCCTAAGGAGAGTCACATGGCGAGAAAACATTCTCTCAGGCTTTCTTTTATTTTTAATTTTATTGAGAAACAAATAACAATGAGACAGTTTCAAAATCAATTAGTAGGACAGTTTCAATAATTAATACATTGCATATTCCTATCTTATTAGTGGTTATTCATGGTACAACATGCAGACATGATATCCTGTCCAAACATTATTAGTACAAATCTTTTTTTCTTATTGAATTAAGAGAAAGCAGCTGTATATCTATCACAACTATTTTGTATATACAGATACATTTGTGTCCCCTTTTTTGTGTAGTTTTGTCAGAGATGAGTATTCCATTGCCATTTAAATATTGTAGTTGCATGAAATCAGCAAAATAATCCAGTATAGTCCAGTAGTCCATAATAGTGATGGGTTATCCATAGGACTGGCAATGTCATAAGTTGTTGACTTGAGCCTTTTATGGCTCAGCATATTAATATTGCCAGGGCAAATTGGTCAAGCAATTACTGTGACTCATCCAAACGGCTGACACTGACAAAAGATCTGCAAACTGCAGTACAGGGTTTCAGGATAAGACCCGAGGGGATTTGACTGACCGTGTCAGATATAAACATTACATTCTTTGTTATACAAGTCTTGCTTTATCTTGCTCTTAACCATCCAGCAGAAAAGTATAAAAACAAGCTATAAAAAGTAAGGCTATATTAATATGCTGAACTGTAAAAGGCTCAAGCCAACAACTACTGGCATCGCCAGTCATGCAGATAACCCACTAATATTATAGACTACCGGACTATATTTGATTATTTTGCTTAATTCATGCACCTACAATATGTGAATGGCAATGGAATACCCACCTTTGACAAAAGTAAACAAAATGGGGGAATATAAATGAAGGATCATGTTGTAGTGATATATATATATATATATATATATATATATATATATATATATATGTAAATACAAAATAATTAGCATAGATATATAGCTACTTCTCTTAGTTCAATGAGTTTTGAACTAACAGTGTTTAGACAAGATATCATGTCTGCATCTTGTACTGTGAATAACTACTACAAAGAAAACAATATGTAATGTATTAATTATTGTAACTGTCCTGCTAACCTGTCTTGAAACTATCTGATTGCTACTTTTTTCTCAATAAAATTATTTTTAAAATAAAAAATAAATAAGCTCAATGATGAAACAGGTGAAATTCTTGAAGACAGACATAATTAAGGACTCTCTGAGCCAACTCCAGCTGCACAAGAAATAGCATCAAGAATTAATAAAGCAGATTACTCAAAATTGAAAAGCTTCTGCACAATACAGGAAACAACCAACAAAGTGAAAAGACAACTTACAGAAAGGGAAAGTATTTTTGCCAGCCAATCCTCAGACAGAGGACTAATCAGACCCCCTGAAATAAAAGAGCCAAGTTAACTATCTTGGAAAACTGAAGTGAATAGCTAACCATGGATAACTAAAGTGAATAGATACTTCTCAGAAAAAGAAGCATAAGTGACCAACAAGTACAGGGAAAAAATACAGCATTTTAGTTACAAGAGAAATGCAAAGAATAGCTGATATCAAGAACTCAAAAAACAAATGCTGGCACAGTGGTATAGAATACAGAACCTTCAGCCTTGCTACTGGAAATGTAAACTAGTACAACCACTGTGGAAATCAGCACAGAGATTCCTCAGAAAATTACAACTTTGGCCCGGCTATCCCACCTCTGGCCATTTTCCCCAAACAGTTCGAGACATCACATTACAGTGACACCTGCATTCCTGTGCCTACCATAGCATGATTCACAGAGCTGAATCTTGAAGTTGCCTCTACAGTGATGCCTTGGTTCACAAATGCTTCTGTTTTCAAACAACTTGGCTCACAAAGGTATTTGGCCGAACTTTTGCTTCCATTTGCCAGCTCTGCACCTGATGAGCAAGGCTAACTCCCCACACAAACACCAGCACAGCCATCTGCCCCAAAATCCTGAAACAAATTAAGTTTGTAAACTGAGATACCATTCTATGTCCATCAACAGTTGAATGGAAGAGCAAAATGTGGTGCTTACACACAACAGAGCTCTACTCGGCCAGACAGACAGGTACAGTGGAGTCACTTGTGGTGAAATGGATGTGCCTTGAGATTGCAGTGCTGAGTGAAATGAGTCAAACACCAAAGATGAATGATTTTTCTTATAAGAGAAACTGATAGTATAAATAATTTAAAGAGCAAACTAAAAGAAAGATGATAGGAAACTGACTCATGCAGGTAAGGAGGGAACCTAGGGACAGAGCAAGAGGAGAGGAAGAGAAGTGAACAGGATTATGATTTAATATGTGTATGTACCATTGTATGTGTTATGCATTGTAATTATGTACCACTAAAAACACACCCACTCAGGTGGAATGCAGCTTTTCAAAAACACACACTGACATTCTTCTCTTTTCCCTTGGATCCCATCATTCCACCAGCCCATTGGGCAGCTCTTCTCCTCCTGGACTGCATGTCAGCCACCTCTGTAGATGCTCACACCTAGTGGGCACCCCCCAACTCAATGAAGTAGACACAGCAGGATTAACAGTTACAGATCTCAAGAAGGGGTCCATAAAGGGATCCCAGCAACTGCTCCATTTTATTCCTGGGAGTGAGATGCTGAGCAATTTTCTCCCTGCTTAAGAGTTGTTTTTTTATTTTTTCTTTTAATTGAGCTGTTGTAAAACGTTTTTAAGGGGAAGAAGTAATTGCTGTAAGTATATGAAGTGATTGACATGTTAATTAGCTTGATTATAAAATCATATAACAAAACATATTGTACACCTTAAATATATGATTTTGTCAATTACACTCAATGAAAATGCATTATAAACCATGCTTTAAAAGTATGTAATTCTAAAATAATTGTAACCATTGAATATGTATAGCTCCACACAATGGAAGCTATAAGTAGTGAAGAAGATAAATTATTGACATCCACAACATGGCTAATACAGACATGATGGCATGAAGCCAGATCCTACTAATATCCAATACAATTCCATGTATAATAAACATAAAAAACATGATTTTCTTTGAGATGGCATGAACTGAGAAGTGTTAGAGATCCTGCTAAGACACTAGAAATATTCTCTATTGTGTGTGTGTGTGTGTGTGTGTGTACTCCAAATATGGGTTTTTTAAATTATATTATTATCTTTTCTAGAAACTTCTCTGGGGTGTAATCAATTCTTAATGAATGATAATTTTAATTTTTAAGAAATTACTGGGTGTGGTGGCATATGTCTGTAATCCCACTACTCAGGAGGTTGAGCTGAGGAGGACCACCACAAGTTCAAGGCTATCATGGGCAATAGTGAATTCAAGGTCAGCCTGAACTGTACAGTGAGATCCTGTCTAAAAATTTTTAAAATATTTTTAAATTAAATATTTCAACATTATTTCTGCCTTAGCAGACCTTCTTAATCTAGAATACAGCCAGCTTCCCATTAAGGTATATATAGATACATTCACTTCATCCTCTTTTAAGAGTTTTATTAAATTAACAAAGTGCAGCACTATGTGCTTCTATATGTTGATTCCCAGGAGTACTAAGAAACTGCCTTTGACAAACTTTGCAGAGATACTGAGGCACCAAAGACAGAGCCACATGAAGGAGACCCAGTCCTCTTTTGCACTCCTCCTAGGTGCTGCACTGACACTTGAAGATCATTAGCATCACTTCTTGAAGCAGCATCCCTGATAGGCAGCACTGTATGGGAAAGGACATCCTAGCACCACCTGCCAGACCTACACTTCTATTAAAATGTCAGCACGATACTTGACAAAGAGAAGGCTCGAGAAGAGGAGAAAGTCCACAGGGAAAGGCTGCGGTCATAAAACAAGAACTAAAAAGGATTTAGAATTTTGGGGGTTTTCCAAGTAAAGTATCATGTCGTCTGCAAATAGTGATAATTTAACTTCTCCTTTACCTATTCTTATTCCCTTTATTTCTCCCTCTTTTCCAATGGCTGTTGCTAAGGATTCCAAGACTATATTGAATAGGAGGGGTGATAGAGGACATCTTTGTCTTGTACCTGACTTAAGAGTAAAAGATTTCAGTTTTTCCCCTTTTAGGATTATATGAGCTTTTGGGTTGTCATAGATGGCTTTTATCAAGTTAAGATAGAGTCCATCTATTCCACTTTTCTGTAGGACCTTGAACATGAATGAGTGTTGGACTTTGTCAAAGGCTTTCTCTGCATCAATTGAGATGATCATGTGGTTTTTAGATTTCAGTCTATTAATATAGTGTATTACATTTATAGATTTTGAAATATTGAACCATCCTTGCATCCCTGGGATGAATCCTACCTGGTCATGGTGTATGATCTTCTTGATGATTTGCTGTATTCTATTTGCCAGGATTTTTTTGAGTATTTTTGCATCTATGTTCATGAGGGAGATTGGCTGCTAGTTCTCCTTTTTGGTTGTGTCTTTCCCTGGTTTTGGAATCAGTATTATACTTGCCTCCAGAAATGATTTTGGGAGGACTTTTTCCTTTTCAACTTCACTGAAGAGTTTGTGGAGTGTGGGGATTATATCTTCTATAAATTTCTTGTAGAATTCAGCTGTGAATCCATCAGGCCCTGGACTTTTCTTTGTCGGTAGGCTTTTTATTACATTTCGTATTTTGTTGGCTGTTATTGGCTTATAGAGAGTTGCTATATCTTCTTGATTCAGTTTTGTTAACAACCTAAGTTCACAAGTCAGAGTTGGAGAAATAGAAGAGCCACAAGGCCAGCCAACATTTTGGCCCTAGCTTTTCAAGGTCAGCGAACACTCAGCACATAGGAGAACCTGTACTGCAACATCATGAAACTCAGGTGAGCTCCAAATTTTCTGAACAAGGAGATTATGGAGCCACAGAGGAAAGAGACTGAAGTTCTATAGTGTGCCTGAGGAGAGTCACATGAAGAGAAAACTTTCTCTCAAGCTCTCACAGAGAGCAAACTGGTCAAGCATTGGCCGTGACTCATCCACATGGATGACACAGACAAAGGATCTACAGAATAATGTACAGGACTACAAGATAAATCCTGAGAGGACTTCACTGACCACATAAGAAATATAAAGTTCATGTGTTGGTATATAAGTCTTGATCTATGTAGGTCTTAACCATCCAGCAGAAAAGTATAAAAATGAAGTATACATCACGGGGCCATAATACTAAGCTGAGCTGTAAATGGCTATGGTCGACAACTTCTTTGAATAACTCACTATTGTTGTAGAATGCTGGACTGTGTTGGATTGTGGTGTCGAGTTCAAGCACCTAAGTTAGTTGAATGACAATGGAGTGCCCACCTTTGACAGGTTAGACAAAGGAATGGGTATAGAAAGAGAAAATCATTATGTGTGTGTATAGACAGTACAGTTGGGATAGATAACGCTGTGCTTCTACATTATCCTATGAGAGGCAAGATCTGCACTAATGGTGGTTGGACAGGATATTATGTCGGCTTCTAGTACTAGGGTCATCCACTAAGAAAATAATTATTGAATTTTTGATATAATTCATGTATAAAAAATAAGATAAGTAAGCATCTACCCTCTTAATTTACTGATAAGAGACATCTGCTAAAATAATATCTGTAAATATAATATCATGTATGCACCTTGTACAATACCAAAGCATGAAAACAGTTTGCAATGTATCAATTTATGGAATCTGTCTTGTTAAGGTGTCTTGAAACTGTCTGATTGATATTTGTACTTCAATAAAATAAAAAATAAATTTAAAAAATAAATAAATAAATAAAAAGGATTTAGAGCAAGCACACACAGTGTCCTTTCTAACAACATCTTCCCCTACAAGGAGAGAACAGAACTGTCAATCCCAGAGTCCCTGCACAAGGCAGTGAGACCCTCAGCCATCCCTTGGCCTGACGCTCCACTTGCAGTCAGGCCTCCTGGGGCTCAGGGAAAACACCTTGACCATTCTGTGCACAGAGACAGCTGGGCACTCCATGCATCCCTTTTGTTTGCAAAAGTGAATACGTGAAAGGCACCTCTGAAATGGAAAATAATCTGGTCATTGCTTTTCAGCTAGAAATGGTCTGCAGAGTCATGCAGCGCATGACTGCTTCCCAGCTAAATTTAGGCCCCACAAATGACAGAGTCCTTAAACAGGACATTGGCAACTGGTGCCTGAATATTCGGCATTTGGAATGAGTCTCACTTAGGAGTCTCCAAGTAATTATACCAGTATTAAAATAATATTAACTCTGGATGCAAACAGATGACCGCTGTGGTCCTGAGAAGCTAAAATGGCTTTGAATATACTTACCCCCAGGTAGCAAGAGGCCTGGGAGCAGAGTCCTGTGTAACCAGTGCCTCAGTCATGATTCTAGAAGGATCCCTGAAGACCTGAGTGTCCTATAGAGAGCTAATAAACATTTGATAAGAATTAGTATTTATATAGTCTTATCTTTCCTGACAGTTTAACCAAGATTAGTCAAACGGGATTAGGGGTGTCAGAGTATTAATGCAGTTATCTCAATAATACCATTAGGCATATCAGATTCATAATAAAGTCATGTCCTCAAGCATTTTCTGGTTAAATTCTGTCTCACCGCAATGCAGCCGTGAGAATCTTTGTGATCACTGCATGTGTTAGGACCTGCAGTGAATTTCCTTCTGTGCTTAAAAAATGCGCTACTGGAGTATTTTCTTATCTTGGAAATGGAAAACTAATAACTACGTTAACCAGTTTGGTATATAGGAGCTTCATTCAGATCATTACTTCGCAGAAGTCAGAAGAAAGCAGCTGCATGAAAACACCCACTCTCCCTTAATCTACAGGCTGATGATGTAATTATTTATCCATTTTTTTTGGTGGGGAGCTCAGGCCCTTGCACTTGCCCAGGGAAGCACTTATTCCACTGAGCCATCTCCCTGGCCTCTGATTTATCCATTTCAAGTGAAGCAACAAGCACTTAAAATATTTGGCAGTTGTTCCTGATACTCAGTTTGCATGTCAATATTTCTATTAAACTAAAAGAAAAGAAGCAAGGTTTCCAAGTTTAGGAAGACCCTTGTTGCTTTTAGCAATGTATTCAGTATGGAAATAAGTATCCAGTTATCAGTACACTTTTCTATGTTTCTCTATTGATTCTATTAATCCTAGCTATAGATTCCCTTAATAGTTTTTCTAACAGTATTTTCCAACATATCTGTAGATCACAATTCAGAGTTTAAACCCAGTTAGGAAAGGCATTGAAGGATACCTGGAGAACAGCGGGCACATCATACTTTCAGGGTGAGCTTTATTTTTATCTGGCTTCTCTTTGCGGTCAAAATACTTGTCCATTCCTCTGAAACTCTCGTGTTCATAAATCAAGCCCTTGAAGGAGGGCTTTCCTGGGAATCTCATCTAATTTCCTGAAAAAAATAGAACTATGGCCAGAATTATTTCTCTAATTTTTCATAGAAGAAGTCTGAGGTTCAGAGAAGGTAGCAACTTGTCCCAGGTCCCAAAAAGAAGATGTGACAGGTCTAATTCAAGTACTCCACTTGGTTACAACCACCAGAGATGCAAGAAACCACTAAACACACACTATGTGAAACTGTGTAGAAACCACAGTGCTGTAGAACAGATGAACTTTACCTGGCTCCAAAATCATTTGACTTCAAAGGACAGCATATCTGTCTGAAACTGGATGAAGCAAAAATAATGCACTAGCCTGAAACTAGCAAGCCCCAAGCCACCCAGAGCCCCGGAGGATTCAAGAGCCCCAACTTCATGATTCAGTATTCGTCTTCCCAGCCCTGGGCTCTGCTGCTGTGGCTGGATTCTCAGGTACTCTTCTGCTGTGTGGGAGGGCTTCCCACTTCTCCTTGTAGGAAAAAGGAAGTGTCCTGCACGCCCCACAGTTGTTTCTGATTGTGTCACAGGCCCACTCCTGGACCAGTGCCTGTACTGGAGGGTTGATGATACCCTCGTTGGCTTTAGATCAGGGTCTTTGGCTGGAACTCTCTAGATCCCAGTACTAAATCAGCTTCCCACCTCAAAATCAGCTGTCTAAAATGTTCATAGGAGAAACAACTGTAACATTTAAGGTTCAGAACTCAAACACATGCTAAATGTAGAATATCATCACCTTGAATCATGATATGTCACCTTGAATCAGATATGGTGGGAGCAAGACAGCCACACAGGTTAGCACAGCATGCTCAGGGCACACCTGGGGATGGTTCCAGAGGTGCCTGGCCCACAGGCCCCAACCTGAATGGGAGACCCACCCGAGGGAGGGTGGCACAGACCAACGGGCTCACATCCTGCCTGAGGGACAGAAGATGGCACTGGTGAGCATTTGAGGAGCTCCACTCTGAAAGGGGCCTGTTTTGCTGCTGTAGCCTGTGGACATCAGATTCCACCTTCTCAGTTTCCAGTCAGATTCACACTTTGGTCTCAGGTTCTGAGCTTCCAGCTTCTTGGGCTGAGTAGCTGCTGTCTCCCAACACACAGCTGACCTTTGTAGACTCTCCATCTCTGATCCTGTGAGCTGCTTAATAAAGCCCCTGGCATACTCTGTCACAATATTTTATTTTATTTTATTTTTTTATTTATTTATTTTTTTTTTTTTTGGTATTTTAGTACAGGGTCTACAGGGCCTCACTGCATAGATAGAACTCGTAGTGATCTGCCTGTGTTCCACCTCCCAAGAGGTGAGATTACAGGCATGCACCACCACACCCAATCTTAATAGCCTTCTCAGTGCACCCAAGGGGCGGGGCCGACATGGAACTCCAGGGATGGAACCCTGACCGCTGTGTCTGCCTAAGCAGGTGCTTTAATGCACTAAGCTATTTGGCCAGCCCTCATAACTCATAATTCTTTTGGTTCTATTCATCTATAGAGTTGTAACTATTACAAGAGTTTAGCAGTGTGTCCAGTGGTCAGCAGTACAGGCTGCTATCATTCCATAGACTTTCTATGTGTGTGGGTGTGTGTGTGTCTGTGTGTGTGTGTGTGTGTGTGCGTGTGTGTGTGCGTGTTTGTGTGTAAAGAATAACTACAGAAACAAACCAAATACCCACCCAGAACAAGTGCAGAGGACATTAGCTCAGCTGAAATGTATGAATCAATAGCATCAGAAGAAAGAACAGCAGAAAGCTATAGAGGAACTCAAAGAAGAATTTATTTCTGAAATAAAAAAAGAAATATCTGAATTTATAGCATCTGAAGTAAAGAATAAAATACAGAAACATATGGAGGAAACCCAATATGGAAAAAAAAAAAAAAACTCAGTAAAAGAATTAATAATTGCTTCTAAAGAAGAAATTTAATAAAAAAAAAAAAAAAAAAGAGGAGATTAGAAAAATGATGGATTCCTTGAATGAGCAATACAGGGAGGAAATAGATCACATGAAGCAGAGTCAAAGAGATATAGAAGAACTTAAAATCTCAATCACAAGTCTGCAAAATCGATCCCGCCCGCGCCCGCCCAGCCAGAGACCAGCCTGAGACAGTGGCTGACTCCAGCGGCCTCCTGGATCCCGTGCCAAGCTCTCCCAGCGAGAGCGAATTTACAGGACTCTCCAGGCTTCCCAGATCAGTGAGAGTGTGGTGAGTCTGAGGGAGAGCCTTTGGCTTCTTCCCACGCGCGCTACGCAGATCCCTGTCCCCAACCCCTCCAATCCAGTGACTGGCCTGAAACCTCAGGACCCACTCACCAACACCTCCCCGGATCCCCTGACCTAAAGCCCACTGATTGAGTGGGAATTTCCCCGATTCTCTGGGCATCAAAGGTCAGTGAGTGTAGAACCTCAGGCTCGTCGTGCCTGAGATACATTTCCCAGGAATTAAGCTGCCCGCCACCCACCGTGGCCCGCTGACAGCTCCAGGCACACTGTGCCAGAGAAACATTTCCAGGTGATTACTGGTCCCACCCCACAGCCCCAGACCCAGTGCAGGTCGGCCTGGAGTGAGAACTCCAAGCCTGCCACACCGGAGGGACATTTCTCAGCAATCCATGGTCCCACGCTATGGACCAAAACCCAGCACAGCCTGGCCTATGAGTGAGGGCTCCAGGCCCACTGCACCAGAGGGACCTTTCCCAGCCTTCTTGGGTTACGGCCTGTAGACCCGGACCCAGCACAAGCTGGCCAGCTCAGTACAGCCTACTCAGTGAATAAGATCATCCACTATCCTTTTGTGAGCCCAGAAAACCCACGAAAGCCCAGGCCCACCCACCTGGGGAACGACCTGCCTGACACAGGAGGGCTGACCCCAGGAACCAACAGAGGGGAACCAAAGGAGCTGCAGCAAAAAAGGAACTGAACACAACAGCTAGACCCAGGATAGGCATACCTGGAAAATCTCAAACTTAATAGACTAGCACCCGAATCTCATAACAAGCTATGGTTATAGCTGCACCAAAGCTCTACACCAAAGGTCAAAGATCAGTGCTATACAAAATGACAAAGAGAAGGGGAAAAATGCAATCCCAGACCTCGAGTCCATCAGGACACTAGCTCAGCTGCAATGAATGAACTAACAGATACGGCAGCAAAGGAACAACAGCAGAAAGCTATAGAGGAAATAAAACGAGAAGTAATTCCCCAAAATAAAAAAAAGAAATATTTGAAGACATAGAATCTGAAATAAAGAATGAATTCCAGAAACATTAGGTGGAAAAACGATGCTCACCCAGAACAAGTGCAGAGAGCACTATTCCAACTGATATATATGAATTAACAGCATCAGAAGCAAAGAAACAACAGCAGAAAGATCATGAGGAACTCAAAGCAGAAATAAATTCTGAAATCAAAAAGCACTCTCTGAAGTCATACGATCTGAAATACCGAAACAAGTCCAGAAATATACAGAGGAAATCCAACTTGGAAGAAACACAGCAGAAAAAGAATTAATAACTACCTTTAAAGAAGACATGGATAAAAAAATTGAGGAGATCAGAAATATGATGGATTCCTTGAATGAGCAATACAGAAAAGAAATAGAACACATGAAACAC
>PVKA01022708.1:0-36698 GCA_004027165.1 Ctenomys sociabilis | reverse complement strand
CAAATAGAATACAGCCAATCATCAAGAAGATCATACACCATGACCAGGTAGGATTCATCCCAGAGATGCAAGGATGGTTCAATATTTGAAAATCTATAAGTGTAACACACTATATTAACATACTGAAACCTAAAAACCATATGATCATCCCAATTGATGCAGAGACAGCTTTTGACAAAGTCCAACACTCATTCATGTTCAAGGTCCTACATAAAATTGGAATAGATGGACTCTACCTTAACTTGATAAAAAGCCATCTATGACAACCCAAAAGCTCATATAATCCTAAATGGGGAAAAAACTGAAATCTTTCACTCTTAAATCAGGTAGAAGACAAGGATGTTCTCTATCACCCCTCCTATTCAATATAGTCTTGGAATCCTTAGCAATAGCCATTAGAAAAGAGGGAGAAATAAGGCAAATAAGAATAGGTAGAGAATTAAATTATCACTATCTGTAGATGACATGATACTTTACTTGGCAGACCCCAAAAATTCCACCAAGAAACTACTAGAACTGATATGGAAATTCAGTAGCATAGCAGGATATAAAGTGAATACTCAAAAGCCAACAGCATTCCTCTACCCAGAAAACAAGCACACTGAAAGAGAAACAATGCCTTTTACAATAGCACCGCAGAAAATGAAATACCTTGGAACTCACTTAACCAAGCAAGTCAAAGATCTTTTCACAGAAAATTACAGCACCCTAAGAAAAGAGATCATAGAGGATTTCAGAAAATGGAAAGATATTCCATGCTCCTGGATAGGAAGAACCAACATCGTGAAGATGTCCATACTCCCAAAATTCCTATACAGATTTAATGCAATCCCTATCAAACTGCCACCAACATACCTCCCAGACATAGAGAAACCGTTCCAAAAATTTATTTGGAATGATAAACGACCTAGAATAGCAAAGACAATCTTGGCCAGTAAAGACAAAGCAGGAGGCATCACAATTCCTGACTTGAAATTATACTACAAAGCCACTGTGATAAAATCAACATGGTATTGGCAACAAAATAGACCTGAGGATCAGTGGAATAGATTAGAAGATGCAGAGTCATCTATGAACACACTCAACCATCTGATCTTCGACAAAGGGGCCAAACAAAGTCACTGGAAGAAAGATACCCTCTTTAACAAATGGTGCTGGGAAACATGCCTTTCTACATGCCAAAAACTAAAACTTGACCCAGCTCCATCACCATGCACTAAGTTAAAGTCAAAATGGATTAAACATCTAAACATTAAAAGAGAAGCGCTCACTCACCTGGAAGAGAAAGTAGGAGGAACTCTTGAAGACATAGGGGTAGGTAAAGAGTTCATGAACAAACATATATTCGCATGGAAAGCACCTGAAAGAATCAACATCTGGGATCAACTCTTCTGGAGGAGCTTCTGCACGTCAAAAGAAATTGTCAACAGAGTGAAAAGACAACCCACAAATTTTGAAAATATCCTAAATAATCAGCAGTCAGACAAAGGTCTGCTATCTAGAATTATAAAGAACTAAGACATAACAGGCCCTCAAATTTAAAGATCCAATTCAGAAATGGGCTTATGAGATGAATACACACTTCTCAAAGGATGAAATTAAAGAAGAGAATAAATATATGATAAAATGCTCCACATAGCTATCCATCCATGAGTGCAAATAAAAGCAACCCTGAGATACCATCTCACTCCAGAAAGAATGGCTATCATAAGGAAATCAACCAACAACAAATGTTGGAGAGGTTGTGGGGAAAAGGGAACACTTCTCCACTGTTGGTGGGAATGTAGACTGGTATAACCATTGTGGAGGTCAGTGTGGAGACTCCTCAAAAGAGTAGGACTAGAAATCCCATTCAATCCGGCTATCCCCCTACTGGGAATTTTCCAGTTTCAGAGGAACTGAAAACATTATATCATAGTGACATATGTTTACCTATGTTTATACCAGCACAATGTGTGGTAGCAAAATCTTGGAAACAACGAAGATGTCCATCACATGAGGAATGGTTGAAAAGATGTCGTTTTTCTATGTAATGGAGTATTACTCAGGTATTAAGAATGATAAACTTAGAGCATTTATATTGACGTGGATGCCATTTTAAAATATACTCATAAGTGAAATAAACCAGACACACATGTTTAAATATTATATAGTCTCTGTAGTATAAGAAGAGAAAAGAAGATATACAAACACAAATGTACAACAGCAACTAAAAACAATTAAGTCAGAAAAAGCAAAGTGAATGGCATATGCTGCAGGGTACTAATCAGCTTTTCTTCTGGATGGTTAACCATCTAAGTTCACAGATCAAAATTGGAGAAATAGAAGAGCCTCAAAGCCCGCCAACATTATGGTCCTAGCCTTTCAAGCTCAGCAAAGACTTAGGATATAGGAGAACCTGTACTGCAGCATCATGAAACTCAGCTGAGCCCCAAATTTTCTCAACAAGGAAATTATAGAGCCACAGAGGAAAGAGAGCAAAGTTCTATGAGCAAAGAGAGCAAAGTGTGCCTAGGGAGAGTCACATAGAGAGAAAACTTTCTCTCAGGCTCTCACAGAGAGCAAACTGGTCAAGCATTGGCCGTGACTCATCCACATAGATGACACAGACAAATGATCTATAGAATAAGGTACAGGATTACAAGATAAACCCTGAGGAGACTTTACTGACCTCATCACAAACAAAAACTACATGTTTTGGTATATAAGTCTTGCTCTATCTAGGTCTTAACCATCCAGCAGAAAAGTATAATAATGAAGTATAATGGGGCCATAATAATAAGTTGAACTGTAAATGACTATGGTTGACAACTTCTTCAGATAACTTACTATTGTTGTGGACTGCTGGACTGTGTGGATTGTGTCATCAAGTTCAGGCACCTAAATTGGTTGAATGACAATGGAGTGCTCATCTTTGACAGGTGCAGACAAAGGAAGGGGTATAGAAAGGAAGAATCATGTTGTGTGTGTATGGACGGTACAGTTGGGATAGATAACACCATGCTTCTACATAATTCTATGAGAGGTAAGATTTGCACTAATGGTGGTTGGACAGGATATTATGTCTGCTTCTAGTACTATAGACAAGAACTAGGAAAATAACATGGTAGAAAGTATTAATTATAGAATCTTTGATATAATTGAGGTATAAAAATAAGATACGTAAACAGCTATACTCTCTTAATTTACTGATAAGAGACATCTGCTATAATAATGTCTGTAAGTATAATATCATGTATGCACCTTGTACAATACCAAAACTTTATGAAAACAGTTTTCAATGTATTTATTTATTGAATATGTCCTGTTAAGGTGTCTTAAAACTGTCTCATTGATACTTGTACTTCAATAAAATAAATAAATAAAAATATGTACTTGCTCTTGAAGTACTCTGCTCCATGCTCTTCTTGCCCTCACATTTTGGGCAGAGAAGTTTTCCATAATTCTGATGGGTTTTCCTTTGAATGTGATCTGCTTCTTTTCTCTAGCAGCTTTCAGTATGTTATTTTTGTGCTGGATTTCTGGGATCTTGCTTATTATATCTCTGGGTGTGTTTTTAATTGAGTTGAAGTTATTTGATATTCTGTATGCTTTGATTACCTGAA
Source organism: Ctenomys sociabilis (assembly GCA_004027165.1). Lineage (NCBI taxonomy): Eukaryota > Metazoa > Chordata > Mammalia > Rodentia > Ctenomyidae > Ctenomys > Ctenomys sociabilis. Next base: position 33,093 of record PVKA01022708.1, on the reverse strand, counting down.
TATCAGATTGTTTCCTCATATTCAGGAAGTTTTCTGCTATTCTTTCTGCCCATATTCTTTTTATGTCATTTGTATCGACTCCTTCTTTCTCATTGATGTCTATTATTCTCACATTGTTCATCTTGGCATCATCTTGCAAGTGTTGAATTATTCTTTTCTGTAGTGTGGTTGTTTTTAAGAAATCTTTTCTTGCCTTTTCACTAGCTGCACCAGCATCTTCAAGGTCTGAAACTCTATCTTCACTTTTACTCAAATGGTTTTGTAGGCTTCTGTTTGAGATTTCAAGTTCCTGTACATCTCTTTGAGTCTACTTTATGCGATCTATTTCTTTTCTGTATTGCTCACTCAAAGAATTCATCATTTTCAAGGAATCCATCATTTTCTGAATCTCTATTTTTTTAATCAATGTCTTCTTTAGAAGCATTTATTAATTTTTTTTACTGACAAGTTTTTTTCAGATTGGGTTTCCTCCATATGCTTTTGCACTTGATTCTTTATTTCAGGTGCTATGAATTCAGAAATTTCTTTTTTTATTTCAGAAATAAATTCTGCTCTGAGTTCCTCAGTGCCTTTCTGCTGTTGCTTATTTACTCTAATGCTATTAATTCGTACATTTCAGCTGAGCTAGTGTGCTCTGCACTTGTTCTATGTGGACTCGAGGCCTTATATTGCATTTTGCTTCTTGTTTTTATCATTTAGTGTATCTCTGACCTCTGACCTTTAGTGTAGAGCTTTGGTACAGCTATAACTTTAACACCTAATGACATTCAGGTACCAATATACCAAGTTCTAGTTCATGTAGACCCATGCCTGGCTTGGGTCTGACTGCTGTGCTCAGCTCTTTCCTGTTGCTCCCCTTGGAGATGAGCCTGTTGTGTTCCTTTTGGCAGGATGTTCTGCTTCTGGATTAGCTGTGATTTTGACCCTAGTTTCACTGCAGGACTTTAGCTGCATAGTTTCACCACAGGCCTATATGTGAAGCCTGGGCTGGGTCTGGAGGGATATGGGAGGGGGGCAGGGGAGCACAGAAGCTCTCCCACACACTCACTGGGCCTGGGCTTTCTCAGGTCTGCAGGACTCCCAAGATGGTGATGGATGTTCTCACTCACATGGTAGGTTGTGCTTTGTCTGGAGGGGCAGGGCCGCAGAACACGGGGAAAGGTCTCCCTGGGGTGGCGGGCCTGGTCTTGGTCTGGAGAGTGAAGGATAGCACAGAAGCTCTCCCATACACTTGCAGGGCCTGGGGTTGGGCAGATCTGGGTGGAAGTTCTCAAGAATACCTTTTCAAAAACTTCTTCTATTTATTTATCTATTTGATACAGGAACTTGCTGTGCAGGTCGGACTCACAGTGATCCTCGGGTCTCAGCCTCCCCAGTGCTGGGATTATAGGTATGCACCACTATGGTACACTATGGTACCACTCTCATGGCATGACATGCCCAGAGCTCACAGACTGGCACACTATGTGTACTGGGGATCTAACCTGGGTCCTTGTGCTTACCAGGCAGGCATTTAGACTACTTTCCCAGCCCAAATGCCCAAATTTCTTTTCAGAATTTCTTCTATTGTCACAAATGATTAGCATAAATATGAACCAGAGTCATTCATACGGTGATACTGAGTGAATCTTAAAGAATTAATATAGTTTACACAACCCCAATGAATTTCAAAGGCTGACATTTCACCTTTGTTTCATCTTTATCCTTGGAAATTTATTATCCTACAATTTTGGTTTTCTATATTGTAAAGGCCTAGATAAAAGACAGTAAATTTTGGTTTGACTCATAAAATTACTATTAAGAACAGATTCCATAAGTAGGGAACCATGTATTTGAATAAGAGCTGCATAATCCACATAATCAATTTGAATGCTTAGTGTATTTGTCGAAAATATTAGGATTATCTGCTTCCACTACTCCATCCTGAACTATGCATCAACATCTTTTCATCAGCAAAACTAACAACAGATTCTCAGAGGTGAAGAATAATGACACATCTCACTCTTGTGGAGCTGGCTGGGTGGTGGTAGCTCAAGGGGCTGGCTCCAGCTCTGGGTTTTCATGGCCTTGAAAGTTTCCAGGGAATTTCAGGTAAGACATTAAACAACTCTGTTCCCCAAGCAGCTTTGCTCTGTTCAGCTATCTCGCCAGTCACTCCCCCAACAGGCCTCAGGTAAGGTTTTTTTTGCTCCCGGATGCCCTGTTAATTTCCTGAATGTTGCTCTTGCCACCTCTCAAGCTCATCTGGTATCATTTCCTATGACACACAGCTGGGGGTCACCACATGACAGTCCAGAAAACTGGTTTCTTTTAATTCATCCCTGAATGTAAACACATCAAGCTATTTTCCATTCAACTTCTTACAATCATTAACAGCATAGAATTACTGACAACTCTAGTAAAATGTGTCAGATTTCTACAAAAAAATGCACAAAGTTTACATTCTATCTTCTCCATTAACTCAGGTGACAGCTTTATTTTGCTACAATAAATATGGATCATCAGTATTTCAGCCTCCTACAAGATTAAAATTGATAAATATACAATGCGGTTAGTAAAAAAGACTATATGACACAAAATTACAAGTATCAGAAGTTAAATGAGAGCTATTTTTCCTGTTTCCTTGGAAACTGAACAGGTGGTAAAGAACTGTCACAAGCCACTCTGAGCTGTGCATTTCATGAATTAGATGACAAAAAGCATCCTATGGGAGATGGTCCGCAGAAATTGCACAAGGAGATATCAGTCATCTGAAGAGACAATAACAATGAAAATAATTGAGTCAGCATTAATGGTATTCCCAAAGAGAAAGTATTTATGCCATTTAGTTTACTGGTAAACTTTAACCACATATTTCATTTTTTAAAAATGATAGCAATTCTGTTCAATTTGCTCCAAAGACCTATCTAACAGAATACTTCCCCATTCATTCTAAGAAACCAGGATTACCATAGCAATATAACTAGGTAATAACACTGCAAAAGTGGAGAGGAAAGGAGGAGAGAGGAAGGGAGAGGAACAAGAGGAGGGCATAGATGCCCTATCTGTCCTTAAAAGGTATTCTGAAATTCCCAGCAAACATTAGTAAGTCAGCTCCAACCACACACAGCGATAACTGCTCTGCAGCAGAGGAGAGCTTTTTTAATTCTTCTTAATTTGATGTTGAGCTAGCTATAAACTCCTTGAGAAGGAATGTAGCTCAGCTCAAGTGCACAGTTCAGGTGCGACCAACTAAGGGGGCACAGACACACAGACACAGGCAAGCACAGCAGAGCGGTGCCTGCTCAGGTCAATGGAGAAAGAGGCTACAGCACAGTAGCATGGAGAAGGCACCCATGGACAAGGGGCCAGGAGGAGCCCAGCAGGCCCTGCCCCTTCTAGGCCCAGCATGTGGCCCAGAGTTCACAAGGGCTCTGCCCAGTGTGTTTGCAGGAGCTGGTACAGCATCTAGGTGGGCTCTGAATGCAGGTTCCATGGCACATGTGTGCAGCTCTGAGGGATGAACGTGGAGAGGGCAGGGTCACGTGGATGCATCCAGGTTGACAGGGAGGGCGAGGAGCAGGCCAACACCTGAGTCAGCCTCGCGCCTGTCTTCTCTCGACCTCTGCAGTGCCCCTGGGCTATATCATCCTGCAAGACAACCTGGGGCCCAGTCTCCTTGCTGGTCTTCTGTCAGTTACCTCTGTCCCCTGCTGCATTGAGCAACACCAAACAGTGACAGAAACACAACAGGACATGAGCAGTGATATTAGCTGCAACTGGCCCCACGCTCACCAGGCTATGTCACATACAACCTGTGAGCCTCACAGAGTGTGAAGGGTGAGAGTGTGGTGGGTGCAGTCTCTGGGTGCCGAGCCTCCGGGACCCCTGAGACCTTGGTCATCGTGTCACTGCCATGACAATGGGAGGTGCTTCTGTGGCACTGGAGGGTCAGAGTGTGAGTGACAGGTGTTACAGTGAGGTAGGAGTGCGGTGTAGACAAACCCTGGAGGCTACTCCAAGAGCTCTATTATAGGCAGGAAGAAATGCAGGGCTTGGTCGGGGCAGGAAGAGTGTTGGAAATGGAAAGAAAAAGTAAAAGATGCCGGAGGCAAGAGGAGCCTTGTCAGAATCCTGCACTAGCGCAGGCCTGAGAACAGCCTGGACACCACGGGGGTGGGAGAGTCTGCGCCACTGGTGCTGATCACCGTGCCAGCCTCGGCACAGGACGCGGGGCAGCACCGCAGCGTCTCAGTTCCGGTGCTCTCCTTTCTTAGTGTCAGGAGTTGGGAAGCCTAGCAGGCTTCTCTTCATTCCAAGATGGTCATGCAGACAAGATGCTAATTTCCTAGAGAAAAGAGAAAAAAAGCAACCAAGGTAAAGGTTTCCCACCGACCTCCTGCTCTCCTGACCTTTATGCAGGAAATAAAGACACCTGCATCTCACGGTGCTGTCAGCATAATCCACAACTGCTGGAATTGCAGTCACGAGGCAGGAAAGTTCAAGGAGTGAGGTACACACAGCTGACACTGACTCATCGCAGGGCTCAGCATCTAGAGGCCCACCCCAGCTCCCCAGAGCTGCTTCCCAGGCCGGAGGAGGTCAGCTCAGTCCGAGCACTACCTCACCAGACTTCCACAGCAGGGTGTGCTCCCAAATCCAGGGCCGCTCCAGGTTCCCTGAACACAGGGCTATATAAACTTTGTGTGTGTGTTGTGCTGGGCCCTCAAATATAGCTGCTGTTTTTGGTATTTTAGGGAAGGAATATAGTAAAATGTATCAAATGTGGCACAAGTGCTTGCCCAGCAAGTGCAAGGTCCTGAGTTCGATCTAAAAAGATTGGGACATTACCAAAGAGGCTCAGATAGATTATCAATGAGGTTCAATAAAATGGCCAGCTTACTACTAGATTGGACTAGTAGTGATCCACCTATTTACAGCTTCCCAAGAGCTGGGATTACAGGTGCACACCACCATGCCCAGTCTCATTTGCACCCCCAGGGGGAAGGCCAGCACAGCAGGCCCAAGGATTGAACCCCTGGCCCCTGTGCCTGCTTGCAGGCACTTTAATCCATTATTTGGCCTGCCATTTTATTGAGCCTCTTTGATAATCTATCTGAGCCTCTTTGATAATGTCCCAATCTTTTTAGATTGAACTCAGGACCTTGCACTTGCCGGGCAAGCACTTGTGCCACTGAGCCATCTCCCCAACCCAAAGTCCTGCTCTTTAGGTTTTCTGAAAGCTGATTTGTGCAGTGGTTCTGGAGATGGACACTTGGAGCTCATGGAGGGCTCACAAACCTCACCCTGAGCCCATACTCTCTCTGGTCCAGCTTCTCTTGAATCTTTCCATTGAGAGGAACATCTCCTAATACCTGGCTTCTGGCTTTATTTCCTCTATCAATTACCTAACTGTAGCAAGATTCTTTTCTAATTCAAAATACACAATCTGGGATAATCTTTAAAAGCAAGAATATAATAAACTATTTCCAGTTACCAGCTGGCATGATGGGGGTTGAAGGAGTGGCCCACGGAGAAGGGGCCTGGGCAGCTGTAGCACAGAGCAGACTGTTAGGGTGGAAAGTGAGCACCTCTGGGAAGCTATGCACTGGGCAGCAAGGGGAAACACGAGGCCTGGTGCACAGGGGACTCTGGTGCTCTTTGTTGGTGGAGGGAGGACAGGACATTGTTGGGGAGATAGCTTAGTGGTCTGAGTGCCATCCCAGCAAGCACAAGGACCCAGGTTCAACCCCTGGAGCCCTAGGCCTGTGGTGCCAGCCACTGAAACTATAGCAGTACATGCCTGTAATCCCAGTGCTGGGGAGGCCGAGACAGTAGGATTACTAGGAGTCTGAGATGAATAATGAGGCCCTGTATCAAATAGGTAAATAAGGACTGGATAGTTCAGTGTTCTAAGGCATCTGCTTAGGCAAGTTTAGGCAAGCATGCATGGAGCATGGTTCAATCCCCAGCACCACATGCTGGCCAAACCCGCCCCTAGGGTGGACTGGGTTGGCCACAAAATAAAATAAAATAAATAGGATGTTTTAAAAAGAGAGTGAGAGGGGAGGGGGCTGTCATGTCTGTCACGTGGAGGTGGAGAAGCTTCTTCTCTGAACTTGGTCCTTTGCAGGGCTTGTCTGCCGCTGGTTTGGCCCTGCTAGTTATTTATGTGATAGCAGAATTGAATAGTGTGTAGGGTTCCTCGCTGTTATGTGAGAAGCTCACATTGTAAGGGAATGTGTCAGACCCCTCTGAGAGGAGAGACATGTTGAGCAAGCTCAGCCGTCATAGTCATCAAAAAGCCGCCTCCACATGTCTCTGCCCAGTTTCACACTTGCAGAGACGCACGCTGCCGTGCTCATCTCCTTAGCGTCTCAGGCAGCAAGAGCTCTGCCTCCCTGCTGACACGCGGGAGTGGCAGTACTTGTGCCAGACCAGCCCCTGGCCTGTGGAGCCTCCCTATCCTCCATTGCATGTGGCCCCACCCGTTCACTTCTGGAGAGCACTACCGCTGTCTTCTGTCGCTCACGCCCCCCGCAGAAGACCAGCCCCGAGCTCGCCAGTCTGTGCGCTCTCGACCTGGTTTTCTGAAGGCTTCACACAGGCAAGCTCCCCTGAGTTCGTCTCCTCTGGCCCAGGAATGCATCCCCCCTCACCCCCAATGTCACTTTTCTGTGCTGTTTTGGCAATGCCTTGTTTGTGAGCACTCTAGCAGAGAGGCAGACAGTTAAGCCCATGGTTGAGAAAGTCTCCCTGTCTGGGGCTTCCTCTTTACCCAGTCTTTGATTCTGCCCCTCCCCTGACCAAGCCTCAAGAGTGTCCCGCCCAGGAGCACAACTCACACTGCTCTGTGTGCGCAGCTCCACAGCGCCCACCCGCCTGCCCGCCCGCACGCACCCCCCCCCCCCACACACACACAGGTGCTGGCTAGCGCAAGCTGGCTCTTCGGCTGGCCATCCTGTCTGTCTCATAGCTGCACACTCTTCCCTTCTCCTTTCATGTGTTGAGATTATTGGCACCACTGCAAAACTGCTCTAGTTTTAACGACCAGAGAATACATAGTACTGACTGAGGCACCTTCCAAACAGAACTAATGCATACATTAATTCATGAGGAAGACTTGTTTAAAATGGAAATCAATGTCTTCTGACGGGGTGGGGGAGATCTGAGAAATCCTGTCACTGACCTCTAAATGTCTCTGTCAACCATTTAGGTTGAATCTACCATTATCATGACTTGGCATGTTGCTGGGAAGCCATCAAGTTTGGTGGCACTGAAAGGGAGTTTTGGCTGTTGAAATACTGGTGATGTGTCTCATGTAGAAATAGCCTATTGGAAACTGCACCTACGTGGCTTGCTATGGCTTAGATCTAAAAGGTGCCCAGAGGGGTCTTGTGTCAGAGGTGGCTTTTGCCAAGGTGACTGGGTCCCTGGTGGCTGTTCTCAATAGGGGTTTAATCACTCTATGACAGGAGGCGGCCTGGTGGAAGGGCCCTCAGAGGCTCCAACTTTGTCCTGAGCTCCTGGCTACCACTGCCACCCACTTCTTCCCTGGAGCCACCAACCCAGGCTGCCTCCATGGCCATGCACCATGCCTTTCCTCCTCTAAGTGGTACTGGAAGTGTTTTGCCCTGCAGTAAGGTGACCAGCACCCAGCTAATTTCCGTACTCAGATTACGGTGCCACTTTTGGTTTCAGTTTGTTTTGATGACAACCAAACTTTATATCTATTCTCTGGTAACAACAAGCCTGAGCTTTTATGTTTCTGATGGGAACTTCGTTACATTATTTAATTTTGTGTAATAAACCTGAAGACCATCAAAATAGAGAATGAGAGAATGACCAGCAATGTGGGACTTGTAGACCACCTGAGCAGGAGCTCCAACAGCTGGCATCAGCCCCTGTGAGCAGGGCACAGCCCATGCCTCTCACCCAGGCAATCATGATTCTGTTTTGTCATGTATGAGGATCGTGTCATTTACTTATGTGTGCTACTTATTTATGTCAATGGTCTATGGATGAACAGACTTAAAACTGCTTATTTTAACTGTCTTGCGATCTCTAAAAACTACATGAAAAACCTCAGGAGTTAAATTTTTAAAAGTAAATACAATTTATTGTAATCACCACATTACATGAATGACAGGAATTAACTTTAAAACTACATTTAATTCATGATTTATAAATTTACACTCCAAAGGTTTTTGTACATTTGGAAGGCATAAAAGGTTAGGTTAGCAGGATTTTGATGAAATTTTAATAGTATCCTATTTGTAATAATAGGTTAGGAATTTATAGAAAATAAGAGATTATAAGAACATGATTATAAAATGTGAACTTATTGTTATGAAATAAAGTGGACCCATAAAATAACTTTCTTATGAAAGTTATGATCCATTTATATAATGCTACTTTTTTTCTTTCAAAAAGAATCATCAGCATTGTGTACTATACCTCCAGTGAAGTCATATGCTTTGGAGTTTTTAGTATGATGCAAACATTTAAATATTTTTAATTCAAACAGTATTTCCTGGAACATGCTGGGAAACACATACTTTCTGGAGCTCCTTCCGTCTCCAGCATGGATCCACTCTGGGTTCAAGCCTTCCTCCCTGGAGCCCATCCCTGTGGGAGGCCAGAGGGTCTGCCCATGGTCCCTCTCCCTTAGTGGGGATCTAAGGAAGGAACACCTAAAGTGACATGAAAATATCAGCGAATAGCCTCAAGCTGTATGCATAACAGGCTTACACATTTGGTTCATTGTCCTCTCACAGTATTTCAGAAGACAGCTGCTGACCGGCCCTCACATAACAAGATGAAGCGGGCTTGCCAAGCCCTGACTTCAACATTGGAGTTTTGTTTGTTGACTTGTAAATGGAAGCCTGGAGTCTATCAGCACAAGTGGTGTTTCACAAGCTGTCTGCTACTTAGTCCCAAGCTAGGAACACTGGCTAGCACAAGGTCTGGAGAATGAGCTTGACTGTCCCAGGGGCACAGGGCCATGGGCACTCTGAGCCTGCTGCCTGGCTTGGCCGTCCTTGACAAGACATGTCTTTGGAGGCAGCCCCCAACCTCTGTTCGTACTTATGGGCCTATTCCAAAGACTCCTTCTCATAGCATAGACTGGAGTAGAGAAATGCAGACTGTAGGTGACATGTATAGGTTTAAGCTTTCACTCTGCCACTTTCTAGATATGTTGTGTTGGGCAGTTTATTTAAGTGTCCATGTCTCCTTGCCTGTTTCAATAGAGAAGGACACAGATATTTCAGTATTTTAGATATCTGTGAGCATTGAATTGTGTACAATATTTAAAACTCCCCACCTCTGGTGATTAATGAACTTGTATATACCAAATGATCAGTGATTATTAGCTACCATCATTGTCTTGAACATTCTTAGAATGTTCAAACTTAGAACATCTTACTTCATCTTAGCTATTGGTAGCGGAAAGAACCAGGCAAGGGTTGCCAGGAACCAAAAAGAACACGTTAGGTGGTTGGCAGGGCGCTGGCAGGTGCATCTTCCTGGTGCAGCGTCTCCGTGGATTTTTGCTTTTCCAGAAGCAGCTGCTCAGTCACAACATGCACTCCCCCAGGACCTTGCATGCCTGGCCCAGCAGGCTTTCCGCAAGCAGATTGCAGAACTGTGTGGATCATTAACTTGCATCATTGAGCTTATTCCATTTTAGAGCAGGGAGATCAGCCAGAGGCCTGCTGGTGCTAGTGGAGTCTGAATGGACCATTACTCCTCAACATGCAGTGGCGGATGACTCAGGGCAGTCTTCTGCCTGGCAGGTGTGTGCTCCAGCTTGAATCAGAAGTGAGTGACTGAAGCTCTGGACCTGTGGCAAGTCCTGCAGGTGCTGACCTAACTTCTGGAAGCAGGCAGGGCAGGGCTGTGATGCTGCACCACCACCCTTGTCCACCGCAGGATCTGCACTCCTGAGCACACAGTCCTCACACCAGCTCTGCCCTGGATTCTTGGGCACCGCTCCCAGCTGCGTGACCACCATGCCTTGTCTCAGCTGCCAGGAGAAGCTGCAAATGATGCAGGATTCTCTCAGTGCTTATTCACAGCTAAACTCTGATTCATATTCTAGATTTTTATCCCGTATGTTTTTATTCTTTAACCAATTTCATTAAGAAGCAAACAAAAACAAAACAAATCATAGAATATTTCCAAGTAACTACATTCATTTTGTTAGTGGATATTATTTGATCTTTTATCAAAAATATTTTTAGAGGAGCTTGTGGTTTAGCTCCGTTGTTTAAGCATCTGCTCTGATAAACTCAGTCAGGCACAGGGGACCATGGTTCAATCCCCAACCAAACACTTAAGGCAGCCTGAGCCAGCCAAAAAAAAAAATTACGCAACTTTGAGGGCTGGCAAATAGCTCAGTGGATTAAAGGCCTTCAAACAGGCACAAGGGCTGGGGGTTCGAACCGTAGGCTTGCCGTGCCTTCCCCATCCATGGGGCGCGCTGAGATGGCAATTGAGACTGGGCATGGTGGTGCGAGCCTATAATCCCAACTCTTGGGACGCTGTAAACAGGGGGATCACTATGAGTCTCATCTAGTAGTGAGACCCTGAACACCTTGTACACTCTTCCCTAGAAAAAAAGATGGATATATATGACCATCATTAAATCACAGTTATTTCTACATTTATCATTCCATAGCTGTAAGCATGCATAGTTCTCTGAACACACATATATGCTCAAATTATGGATTACAAGCAATAACTGATTTCTAGGGTGTGTTTTAGATTTTACCATGCACACATCCATAAAATCAAGGATATATGCAGGCAGTGTTCATAAATACTCTTTCATATATTAGCATTTTGACTACTTCTTTTGATAGTTTTGATTTCTTAAGCTTGTACCATTTCAATTATCTTCCTGAAGTAGAATACTACTTAATAATGCAACTCATATTGTCATCTATTTGCCTTATCCAGAACATTGTAATTTATAACCAATGCATAGTCACATGGAAATGAGAAATACACAACTGGTAGTGGTTACTGAAGCTACCCTCTCTGGTCAGTCCCAGCTTTCCCGTATTGCCTGTCCCACAGCCAGGGCACCCCATGCACCACCCTGCCTTGTGTAGAAGTCTATTTTTAAAAAAAAATTTGCTCTGCATTAATTTCTAGCCATGTCCCTCCCACCTCAAATGCAGCTGCAGCCCCTCCTCGGCTGCAGTAATTCGTTTTGCTCTACCCCTTCGCTGTATGTTCCGTAGTTCCTGGCACAGATGTACCTCACATCTGGGGCCACTCTTTTTCTCCTCATGTCTGCAAAATCGCCTTTGGAAGAAAGTGATTTGAGGGGGTAAATGGCTCATGAACTGAACATGAGCTCTATGTGAACTGAGCCTCTGATTTCCTCGATTCCTGTTCCTTTTAATAGCCCGAGGAAATTCAATTAACCCCACCCTCGGAATCTAATTATGTTCATTGTTCTAAATTGATACTGGTTTCTATCCTTCCCGCATTAAACATTTACAAGGCTCCCGCAGCGCCTTCCCTAGTCCAAAGCAGCATGGGGCAGGAAGTACCTTGAGGAAGCTCTGCTATCGCGCTTCAAGCTCGCACAGCCCAAAGGTTTTCTCATGCTTTCCTGGCTTCTTCCGCCTTCAGTTCGCTACTTTGCATGGAGACAGGCATCTCTCCGGAGTTTGAAATTCTCACAGACCCCGATGTGGTAACCAGAGCTCCGCAGCTGAACCTTTGAGTAGTTCTGGGCTGGACAGCACCTTCCCAAGTCAGAGGTTGGGGCAGATTCCAGGTGTGCTGATCTTGATGGGGACATAGAGACAGAGCCAGCCATGCCATGTGACACTTAGAGGAGCAGCAGAAGGTGGAGTATGAGCCAAGGAGGCAGTGCGGTGGCCAGCAGTGCTCTCTTTCCACTGCAGAGCTTCCTCTGGGCTGCAGCTGCCCGGGCCTCTTCTTCACTGGTCACTCCTCCCGCCACCATCATGCCAGCTGGTAACTGGAAATAATCATTATATTATTGCTCCAAAAATGATCCCAGATCGTATATTTTTAATTAGAAGAGGATCTTGTTACAGTGATATAACTGATAGACGAAATGAAGGCAGAGGCCAGGTGTCGGGGAAAGATCCGGGGAGACGCTGGACCTGGGATTGGATGTACTCGGGCCAGGAGGTTTGCAAGCCCGCATGAGCCCAGGGTTCCATCCTAGAACCAGAGAACCAAGCAGCCTTCAGAAAAGCTAAGATCAGGATGTTCCCAACGAGGCTCAGAAAGAAAGGCATTTCTTATTGCTTTGTAGCTAATTTAATTTACCTAAACAACGGACAAAATAAGGAAACATCTCATTCTTAAATTCTATAAAAGATATTCAAACATAATTTTTGAAATTCTAAACAGTCTGACATTAGTTTAATACTTTCTGGTTCATAGGATAAGAAAGTGAAATTCCTTTTCCCAGTTATCATTAAAAAGGGCCATTCCAAAACGAATAGGTAGAAGCCAAGTGTCACTTAGCACGACGTTGTGCTTTAGGAGAAAGTGCACAGAAGTCATCTGCGCAGCATTGGCGGATGGCCTAGATGGTTGTGTCTTGATGTGGCTGTGGGCACGTTTTGAAAACATGCCTCTACCTGCCTCATGAAGTGGTCTTAATGCTCATATATGATTTCTAACACTGTGTGTTGAAAAGAATTACAATTAAATGATTTTCTCACATATTTATGAGAGGTCACATTTAATAGACTGAGAAATGTTGGTAGATTGTTAGGATATCCGCACTGGTGAGATTGAGATTATACTTTGTAATTTAAAGAAATTTCTCATAATGCTTAAGAAGCTCACATTAACTCATCACTTCCTGGACACAGGACTTTCTTGGTAATTTCCCAGCATGTTTGGACATATCATCCTGTATTCTTAGGTGTCCTTTATTTTTTGCTGGATCCAAGTCATAAACTGGTATTTTCTATTATTTTTATCATGCATATGTGTTACATTCCCCAATGCAACATATTAAATCACTAGGATTCAGTACATTGAAAACAGCATGTTCTATCTACTTTTGTTTATGTTGTCCATTTCATAAGATAAAAATACATTAGAGAAATATATATATATATACTATATATATATTCAAATTTCAAAGCTATCACTTTATATAAACAAAGAAAAGTGAGGTCTGAAAATCGAGTTGCTGAGTCTCATAAAGTAATCTCATCTACGTGGCACTTGGACACGAGCCATCCAGTCGTAGCAGATCACATGGTTCTCAGGCAGCCAGGAAACACTGGATATAGGCTGTGTTCTGTATTATAAAGCAGCAAAACCCAAAATAACCTTACCTTGAGTAAGACTGTTACAAATAACATATAGGCCTAACTGCTGCTTTGAAAAGAACTCATAGAAATTAGTACCAGTTAGTGCCTAACATTTTTATCTTGGCCAACTTTATGGACATTTATCTGTTAATCTAAGCAAGGATACTGGAAACAATAGTGTGCAGCACAGCAACTGTGGCTGAATTCCTATCGTCTTGTGTTTTCCTGAAACTATGAATCATTTCTAATGTTCTATTACTTTTCATTCTCTTTAAAATAATAAAAAAATTAAAAAGTTAAAGTAACTCACTTAATAAATAACATACAGGCCTTAAAAAGCACCCTCAAAAATAAGTAAAAATGACTGGGAAAATTTTTGCTCTTCAGAGATTGAAAGACTCCCTAATGGGATTGAGCTACAGCTCTTCCAGCCTGACCCACAGATCCCAGGCATCCAAACCCAGGTATCAGCAGGTGGTTTTTCAAATGCTGACAATCTTGTTTATCAAAAAGCCAAAAGACCTAGGTGAGGCAGCTGATGCTGGTCCAGTGCACATGGAGCACTTATGTTACCTGACACAACACTCCCTGAGTGGCTGCACATGTGACGGGGATGGGACCAGCTGAGAGCACACACACATGGTTCACTGTGAGCTACACAAATAAGAGAACACCATGGTGGGGAAGACCAGGACAGGGAGAAATGCAAGACAAAGGAGAGGCCAGACTGCCAAAGAGGGGCAAAGACATCACTATGAAGGGAACAAGCCAGAGCAATTCACCAGGCTCCAGGGAGAGCTAGGAGAAGGACAAACTGCACTCCTTGAGAAACATCCATAAATCTCTTACCTAGAAAGGACTAGCATGCAAGTATGCAAATTATCTTAAAGTCAAGAATTAGAAAGCACAAGCTGTAGAACATCAGAATTCAATAGGAAAGTTGAACAGAGTACAGAATAAACCCCAACAAGCATTCTGAATGTAAAATTTATGCACTTTAGGCTTTTGATTCAATGCTATTCTGAAGTTCAATTATTTAACATCAACTAGCCATATCTTTTAAGACAAGATGATTTTTCATTCCTACTCAGACTTCGGGCAGTTTTCTGAGCTGAGATCACTTGGACAAAGATAAAAAGAATTTGCTTTTCCCTTTTGGTTTTAGGGAACTCACAGAAATCCTTTCTGACAACTGTCAGGCTCTCTTCTATTTTATGAAGCGAAGTGACAGCCTCACAGCCTGGGGGACCAAGCCCAGGTCCAAACCCAGCACCTGCAGCGTCTCTGAGCAAGCAAAGTGGGTGGTCAGGCTTGCTAAGGGGCTTCCGTCAGTGTGTTTCTGCATTCACATAGAGCTCATTTTCTGAAACACTAGGGACCAGATGCTCTATTGAAGATTGGCTTGGCTTACATGGTGCAAGTGCACAGTTGTTATACTTTAGTCAATGAAATTTTATTTAGATAGTAAACAGTAATAATATTTTGCTTTAAGGAGGCTCATTGTAGATTCTGAATTGCCATTTAGAGAAAGGATTTTTCTTTTGGAAATTGTTGTGACTAGTCCAAAAGAATAGAGAAAACACTCTGAGTAGAAGTTGGTATTGTAGAGTTTGCTAGAATCATGTGCTTACTTTCTGAGCACTTATGAATGATAAGCAAATTGAATTGTGTGGAGTGGAACATGGTGCAGGCACAGATTACAAAGAGAAACATCTAGTAACTCTAGGCATCTGTTAGCTTCTCTATATAATGTTATTTTGCTTCCAGTTTCAAATACGAACAACTGAGGAGTCTCATTGAGACCATGAAAATTTTTCTCTTCTGGGACTTGCCTATGCCATGTCAGCACCATTTTGAGAACTGTGTCGTCAGCCATTGTTTGGATTGGGCACTTGTGTGGGCTGCTTCCCTCTATATGTGTTTGTTACTTGTGCTAGACCACAAGAGGAGCAGCTGATGTGGTGTGTATGCCCCACCACGTCTTCAGGTCACCAGGGACTCATGATAATTTGGCTCTGATCCAACCCTGTTTCTCACTGCTGTGCAGAAAGCTGTGGAAGAGCAGCCCTCACAAAGCACCCACCTCTCCATTCTGCAAGAAAAGTGAGTGTGTGGAGTGGCCAGGGTACAGAAAAGGCAAGCTCACAGCACTAAAACCATGATCAAATTGCATTATAAGAGGTTAACTCAGATTATGCACTGCAGACTAAAAGACCAGTGAGCTGTCCAAAGTGAGGGAAAGGAGAAATGGTTTAAGACACAAACAACAGAGAATCATTAACCCATATATGCTAAATATTACTGATATTATTAAGTGTTGTTGAGAAATTTATACAGACAGATATAGATACTCATTTATCTAAGAAGTTCAATAAAGTCTAACAGATGATTATTTGAATAGAAAGATACAATTCAGAAAGATGCACAGATGGGAAAAGAACAAATGAAATACACGTATAACAAAACTAACTAAAAAAACAGATAAAGCTGTCAGAAGATGCTACTTTATATCCATTATTATATCCCTTAGAATAACCAATTGGCTAGATTTTAAGGGTCTGAACATGTCAAGTGTTGGCCAAAATGCATAGGAACTGGAGTTCTAAGAATCCTGGCAATAACACGGAATGATCCAACACATGGCAAAACAGTTTACTGGTGATGTGTGCCTTTAATCATTGATTTCTAAAGTTGCAGCCTCATATGTAGGTTTTTTCCAAGGTAAATAAAATTATATACCAAATAATTTGTACTTCCAGTTTATAGAAATGTTATTCATCACAGGTAAAAACTCAAGCACATCACCAAGCCACCAGCTTTGAAAGAATAGAAAAAGAGTGAAACATCACACAGCAGAACACCACCCAGCAGTAAGGTGATGCAATCCCTGACCTGCCTGGCCTCAAGGATGATGCTTACATGAAGTCCTGCAAAGGGCAGTAGCAGACACAGCATAGCTGTGCCCTGGACTCTGTAAGCTAGAGTTCTGTACCATACATGAATGTGGTGGCAGAGGCAGGTCAGCATTTGACAGCCAGGGCAAAGGACTCAGCAGTTACTTTCAGGGGCCAGGAGAGTGGTCTCTGTCCTCACAAGTTGTGGTGCTCACTGCTCAACGCATGTGCTAAATCTCCTCGCATTTCATATTTGGTCATTTTATCGCATGTTAATTGACCTCAAAAAACTTGGCTCTTAAAACTATAGAATTTTTAATATGCCATTTCTATCACATGACAAGCAGCTAGTGTCAGGCACAGAGTTGCTCAGTGAAGAGACCGTACACCTTATCTGCTCTCAGGCTATTATTTATAATGCTAGTGATGTTCTGACACTGATACTCTGAGCCCCAGCTCCCACAAGGTGACAAAGTGTGGGCCAGGTAAAGCTTGGCTTCACAAGGGACTGAGTCCCAGGAGAGGAACTGCTGCATCATGAGTCTTCTGGTTATACAAGGCCAGAGGACAAGCTTGCTTGCCCTCCCCTCTGGAAAGAGACCACCATGTCATCTTGGAATGCAAGGAAATTCTGAGGACAAGAGGAAAATGTATCTTTTCCTGGGACCTATAGTATCTCTGAAGAAAGCCATGTCTGTCTGTCTGTCTGTCTGTCTGTCTGTCTGTCTGTCTGTCTGTCTGTCTATCCATCTATTTACCCATCTCTGGAATGAAAAGATAACTGAGCCATTTGTCCCAAGACTTAAATATTAAGAAACACGAGAGTTGATGAAAATTACTTCACATATAATTCTTTTACCATTTATCTCATTTTCTTTCTCTCTAATTATGTCATTGATATTCTATTTTTCATAGTTATGTCCTCACAGTAGAGTCCTTTGCCTGAATAATACATATGACATAAGCATTTCATTTGCTAGGGTTGTGGACAGCTGGGATGTGTCAGGTCTTCCAGGCCACATGATACTTGACAGAGACCTCACCTGCTGTGAGAGCTCTGGGACAGGAGGGCTGCACAGTGTCTCCCTGAAGATGACAGGGGAAAGGCACAGAAAGAGGAGCCCTGAGAAGGGGCCAGGAGAGGAGTGGGGGGGGGCAGAGAGGGAAAGAAAGGCCGAGGAGGTGAGGCACTCCTCCCTGCTTCCCAGACAGATGTAGTTAGATATTCATAATTGTTCTCCATGTTTGCTAATAAATTTTCAGCTAGCTTTTTATATAGATAAAGAGCACAGAACAACAATTTTCCCATATGTGATACAGCTCCTAGTGTGGGACAAGGAATGATAATTCAAGTTATCTGAATTCCATGCTTCAAAATTGCACACCAAGTTGGACTACATCAATTATTTGGAATGCTTTTCTAGGGGAAATGCTTCAGTGAGATTAATGAGTTTCTAATTTTCTAATGTTGTGTTTATTTTTTCAGTCTCAGTAACATTAGCAGAGGGCATGGTTTTAATGATGTTAGGGAATTAATTGAACAAGTTTGTAACCTCATCATGAAAATGCCAGAGGGGAATGTGGGAAATACGAAATGAAGAGATGTGCAGGATGGAAATGTTGATTAGCCACCTATGGACACTGATTTAAGCAGAGCACTCATGCACCCTAGTCAAGGAGACGTCAGTATCACATTTCATAACCACATATGGAAGCAACCATGATAAGGTATGCCATGTTGTCTCTCCTATTAATTTCATAACAGCTTAGTGGTTTGTTTGTTTGTTTTTTTTTTTTTTTGCTAATTTGTGTTTGTGAAACATAAACATGAGAATCATCTTGGAGGATGAGATGGTACACATGCAAATCACATCCTAGACACCCCACCTCTGCCCTGCCCTCCTTTTCCCATCCTCAGATTCACTTTGCTTACTCAAGCAAGCTGTCTCCCTGTATCCTGCATCCACCTATTGTTTTTCTCTTTTTACTTTTATATTTGGGTTTCTCATACATGAAAATCCAATAGTTAAGGTTTTGTATGTGTCTTCAAATTGTGGTTCCAAATGCTCCAATTTTCTTAAAATGGCTAAAAGAGTGTTAGCCATTCCACAGTGGGTGGCAGGAAGCCTCTTCCAGTAATTAGCTGTTAGAACTGTGCCCCTGTTAGCACAGTGAGCATGTCCCAGTGTCACACAGCATTGTTAACTCCTCTGGGACAATATATAGAAGGGGAATAGTGGGGTGCAGGGGAATTTCTAGCTTTGATTTTCCAGCAATGTCCACACTGATTTCCATAGTTGTAGTTCTTCACATTCCCACAAAGCAGAAGGGTTTCTTTTTCCCTATAGCCTCACCAGAATTGGTTGTCATTTGAGGTCTTTTTTTAATGTTTACTAGGCCTAAAAAAGATTTGAAATTCTAAAAATGTAACTGTTTTTGCTGGAATAGGATGGAATCTCAGTGTTGTTTTCATTTGTATTTCTGTAGTAGCCAGACATTTTAAAATATTTTTTCATGTATTTGTTGGTCTTACTGAGCAGTGTGTATTCACTTCCATTGTCCATGTTTTGAGTGTATCTTTTGAAGTTCTTTTTTTGTTTTCAGTTCTTCACACATTCTAGAAACTGGGCTTCTTCCTGAGTAGTAGGAACCAAAACTTCCCATTCTGTAGGTTGTCTTTGCTCTCTTTCATTGGATTCCTTTTCTGTGCATAACCTTTTTAATTTGATATGGTCCCACTTGCTGATTCATGGTGTTACATCTTGTGCAGTTGGGATTCTATGACGAATACCCTCATTCACGCCCTTGTCAAGACTTGCACCTATTTTAGTTTCTAGCAGACTATTTCTGTTTCAACATCATGGACCCATGTTGGTTCCAGTTTGGTGAGGAGGAAGGTCTAGGCTCAGCCTTCGGCACGCATGAAATCACTTTTCCCAGCACCACTTGTCAAGGAGGCTGCCTCTCCTCTAGTGCATGTTTTTCTCTGCTTTGCAAAGATCAAGTGGCTGAATGTGACTGGGTGGTTTCTGCACTCCCCATTTCAGTGGTGCTGAACTTACTACATGTATGCCATAGCCAGCTGTTCACATCGCTGAAGACTCTGAAAAGTGCCATTACTGCACTTTGTTCCATTGAGCCTCATGTCTATTTTTCTGCCAGGACCATGCTGTTTTAATTACTACAGCTTTGTGATATTGTTTAAAACCCTAACAGTGATGCTTCTTAAGTGTTGTTTTGGTTTGGTTTTTGATGAAGGATCTCTCTATAATTCTGGCTGACACTCAATTCATTGTGAACCACCACACTCAGCTCTTCCTGCCTGTGCTCATTACTCAGAACTGCTGGGTTATCTCAGATCTTTTGTGTACCGTATAAAGTCATAGAAAAATCTAGATAATCTTATAATTTCTGCTTATTCTATTACCTGTGTCACAAGCTTCAGACATGACTGTTATTGAGATTCATTGGAGATAGACTAGAGTGGAACCTTGCTGGTAATAGTGTTCACTTTAGGAGGTTGTGAATTTCTGGTCAGCCATCAAAAGGTACAGACAGATCATACAGGCAAACAGCATCCATGACACATGGTGAAAAAGAGCAAGATTACAGTATTGAACATCTTTTGACAAGTTTTGTACTTCTATACATTGCATTGTTCACAGAATTATCTTATCCACTCTAGCCCACAGAAATTATATTTTAGCATTGTCAAACTGGCTCAGTGTCTTGGCCAATATGTCACCTGGGCCTCTGGTCACTCACCTGGTATGTGCATCCGTTCACTGAGCTGTGTCTTTTGAAATCTGCTTAAAATGCTGCTTAGCTCAGGTTGTCATCATTGTTGTAGCTGCAGTAAAGGCAACAATCCTGGTGCTGTCAGATCCCTCCTGAGACAGGCCTGTGCTGTCCATCGTCAGCGTGTTCTCCAGTGTTGCATGCAGTGAATGCAGCCCTTCTAATCATCCAGTTCAGTTAAAGAAAGTGGCTTTGGGCTAGCTTGGTGAAGCCGTGATAGTGACATTAACGGCCAACAGAGAGCAGGGATTGCTGAAGTACATGTATTTAGTCACTGGATTAATCTCTGTCATAGGTTAGTGCAAAGGGCACTATTATGTTTATTCTTATTTCACATGGAAGGAAGTTAAGGCCTACAGAAGCCTGAAGCATTCTGTCTATCAAGCCGTGCTTCTCAGAGCTGGTAAGAAGAAGTCTGCGTACTCTGCTCCACTGATCACAGGGCCGTGTGCAGTGGCACTGCTGGAGCTGCTGCGGGTGGAGCGGATACAGGGTGCACCTCTGTACACCTGGGCCTAGCAGCCGGGTGCAGCTTTCTCTTCCCTCCCCCTCCAACCTCTCTCCCCCTCCTCTCTCTTTCTCTTGTTCAGTGGAGTGGACATATTTATTGTTCTTGGATAATTAGGTAAGCTTACCTAAAATTGAAAGTCACACAAAAGCTATTCATCTGGAGCTCAAATTGAATATCAAAACAATGATCAAGTGTATAGTCATGCAAATGTAAATATACAGAATAAAGTAAATCTTGAAGAAAAGAAATTATGCTTAACCTGTTGTGGTTGCTGTTAAGATAAGTGGTTTTCTTCAAGACTGAGCAAAACAAATGAGATAATTTTGATAAAATAATGTTTTACTAGGCCTAAAAAAAGATTTGAAACTCTTTAGAAAACTTTCTAAATAAGACACAAATAATATCAACAATATTATTGTTAATAATAATACAAATAAGGTCCTTCCGCCTTCATCTTGAGGCCTGGCCTTGGACAGCAGCACCTCTGGCCACAGCTCTGCTGTGTTCTCGTCTTCTGACTGACTTGTCAGGCCCAGCCCTGCCTGCATGCATATTTCTCCCAAATGAAATTCAGATTTCAAAGGACAGGGCTCAGGGAATAGACGTACGTAGCACGTGAGTGACCAGAGGCCCAGGTAACATATTGGCCAACACATCAAGCCAGATTGACAGCGCTAAAATGTAATTTCTGTAGGCTAGAGTAGAAAAGATAATTCTGTGAACAATGCAATGTATAGAAGAACAAAACTTGTCAAATGATGTCCAGTATTGTAATCTTGCTCTTTTTCACCATGTGTCGCAGATGCTATTTGCCAGCTCCTTGTGCACATTTGCCTTGATCCAATAATTTTTAAAAATTAAAAATTAACAAAAAAAGAATTGTATTATGAAAATAGATATTGGGAAATAAAGTTACCATAGAAAGAGTTAAGGTTCAAAATTTAAAACTATTTTATCCAGAAAAATAACTGCAATTTACTTAGTAATCAAATTATAAGATTTCATTTATAAGACATTTCATTTATTTTTGTTATTGGAAAAATGTGAAAAACCTGTTGCTAGTGTGTAAAAAGCAAAGTTTGCTGCTTTGCATCCTGCAGGGCAGAGCACAGGGGCCCAGGAGCTGCAGTGTCTGTCTGTTTCTCTGCCGGCTGCAGGCCCAGGGCTACCTGGGCTTGTCCTGGCTTGAGGTACACAGCCAGGGCTCCCGGGGCTGTTTACTCCCATCCCTCCGCATGGGACACTCTTGAGCCTGTGGCCAGGTCCCTACCATGCACATCCCAGAGGACGCAGCTCTCCCTTTGTCTCTTTCTCTTCTTTTCTGTTGTGCTTTGACTCCAAATACTACAAAATATTTATCTGAAGACACTGAATGTAAGCTACAGGGATGAAGACACAGCAATGCCTAGGCAGACACTGTGAGCAGGGTCTGAGTTCCCCAGAAGCTGGGCCTTCGAAGGTGACAGAGGTTCCGCTTGCAAACACAGGGCCTGGGATTGATGAGCAACAGCAGTACAGACTCACTCCAAGAGCCCTCAACAGCATCCAAGGGCCCCAGCAGCCCCACAGAGAAGGAGCTGGCAAAACAATGAAACCAAAACATGCTATCCAGCCTTAAAGGGAGTGTATGGAAATTTTTGGAGCAGACACAGATACTGCACTCGACAGCATTTGCATGTGGTGGGAGGTGCACTCCAGGGATCAGGACAAACGTGCACAAGGAGCTGGAGGAGGTCAGGAGGTGACAATGTCTAAAAACATGGAGAATAGGGAGGAACAAATTCAAAAGGGACCAAAGCAGTCTGAATATGGATATTCTGCCAATTGAAATGGGATGTCATTCTAGAGTCTAAATAAGATATTTGAGCTTGAAGAAGAGAAAACAGGAGTGCAAATAAGTACCAGGTTGTGGAAGACACGTGTGACATTGAGCCAAGTGCTGACATCACAGAGGTGAGGAAACTGGAAAAGGGCAGAAAAGTAACTGGGGGCTAATAATCGAATAGTGGTGAATGCATTCCACATTTTATAAAGACACTGGTGTACAGATCCAAGAATTTCAATGGGTCCCACAGAAAATAAGACAGAAAGACGTATTGTAATCAATCTTATAAAAGCCAGGGGCTGGAGACAGCTTTGAAAAAGCAGGTAAAAAGTGGCTGTACTCACATTGTTCCATCGGGGACAATGGCCAATTTCTGGAGGTCAAAGGATGGGAATGGGGATTGAAAATGAGAAAATGTAAGGAAAAAATGAAAATACAAATGTATACATGGGGAGGGGAAGGTAGATTAAAAGAAGAGGAGGGAAATGGTAAAAAATAAAACTTAAATCAATATGAAATGATGAAATTATTAAGGACGACTAAATTATTATTAAGTTATGCTATATTCAGACTCCCAGTGATGAATGGGACAATTATGCATGCAAACATGTACTAATACAAATTTTTAAAGGAGTTGAGGACGTATTTAAGGTGGCAAAAGAAGAAACAGCATCAAGAAAGAATTTCAAGCCATACAAATTTCCATTAAAATTGAAGAAACAGTTAACAGGAAGCACCTGCTAATGGTGTGGTCACCAGCAATCCCACTTTCCAGTAATGAGAGGAATTCAGTAGGGCTGCAGGACAGGACGGGCACACCTGGAGGGACAGCTTCACCACTGGGGACACCAGGACAGTGCAGCCTCAATACTGTTTCGTTTTGATTCTTTTCCTATACTATTTCATCACAATCACATAAAAAATAATTATGAGTATATCATTGGGTGCATGACGTACAAAAATGTAAGTTATGAAAACAGTAATCTAAACATGAGTTGAAGCAGATCCAGAGAAGACTTCTGTGAATGACAAGATCATATTACACACAGTCAAGTTAGGTAGAAGTAGGCGTGCAGGCAGGTTTGGGCCTGACAAATGAGTGCAGAAGACAAGAACACAGCAGAGCTGTGGCTGGAGGTGCAGCTGTCCAAGGCCAGACCTCAAGATGAGGGCTGAAGGACCAGGCTTGCCTGCCTCTGAGGGACAAACAATAGCTTCAGATTGATACCATTGGTGCCAACAGAGTCTAGAAAGGCACCAGTTGCTGGGGGTGACAGAGCCTCCTGATCCATCTTTTTCTAAGAATGTCCTTGCTCTTTCCATGTGCCCTTGCTCTCTGGTGACCTGCCTCCCCATGGGATCAACACTACCTGAGCGGACATACTGTGGTCCTATCGGTTGGTCCTAGTGGTGACCCTCTTGGTACCTCCCTCAGGACTTTGTACCCACCTTTAATTTTATACTGTGAAACATTGTCTCCAAGAAGTGGGCTCATTGACAACCACTTTCAGGTCCCTTCTTGTCTCTCAGGAACTCTCTCAATGAACTTTTTCTACTCTTAACTTCTATTGTTCCTTGGAAATCATTCTATAATTTGGGGGGGACTCAAACTCAGCATTTCTGACATGTAGCAGGTTGGGAGCTATATGTTCCACTGTATCAATTAGAAGGTATTAGTTCAAAATAAATTGTTATAAATTCAATGGTCAAATGTCACAAGGTACCTTCTAGGAAAGTAGCTACAGTATATAGTAAACAGAATGGCACACTTCAGAAACTTGTTTACACTTATAACAAAAACAATGGAAGGTAAATTATAAAAAGATATACAAAAATAAGTGGCAGAAATTCTTTTCAATTAAGCTGATTCTCATTTAACTTGTGATCAGGGAATATACATTGTGTCTTAAATTTAATGGTGTGTGTGTGTGAATATAGATGTGAAATACTAAAGTATATGAATGAGATATTAACAAATAAAAATCCAGCCTCATAATACATGGATTACAGTACATAGCATGAACACATGAATTTTATCTCAGGAATGCAATAATGGTTCCAGTGCTACATACAAAAATCAAGAAATGCATAAATTACATCAATAAAAGGAAACATAAAAGTCACACAGACTTCCTAAGTGATACAGCAAAATTATTCATCATAATCCAATATTAATTCACAATGAAACATTCAATAAACTAGTACAAGAAGGAGTTTCCTCAGCCTAGTAAAGGGCATTATGCAAGACTACATCAAGCCGAATGACTGGCAAAAGACTAAAATTCTTTTCCTGGGAAGGAAAGGGAAGGACCCCCACATTTGTGACTTCCCTTCTAGCCCAAGTAGTTGCACAATAAAAAATGTGGAAGCATCAGAGCTAGGAAGGAGGAATTAAAATGAATTGCAGATTATCTTAATACTGAAAATCCAAACAACCCATAAAAATCCATCTTCAAGGGTTATCAGGCTTAATCTTGGGAAAATTGTAATATTACTACAGTGATCTGCAGACCTTATAAAATAGCAATAAAAATGTCAATAGCCATTTTTGGAAAAGTAGAACACCTGATCCCAAAATCCGCATGGAATTGCCAAAAGTCCCCTTGAAAATAAGTAGCTACCTGATTCAATGAAAATGTTCTGCAAAGTTCAGCATACAGTCATCATTTTTTGAATTTTGAATATTTTTTTTATTTCTTAAGGAATGAAAACAGTGAAAAAAGCCTTAGAAATGATACAAAATTTACTAAACAAAGTAAAAGAAATTCAACAATGATTGCATTATTACATGATGTCATCTTCAAATTAGTTCTTTAGGGTACAAGATCTAAGCATGCAAAATTGTTTAACAAAACAACAAAAAATGAATTAAGAAATTAAAAAGAAAAATAAGGTAAGTGTTAACTTCTCCTTTCAAAAGCCCAGCAGAAATTGGCAGTACAATTATCCAAGTTATCTAACATATATTTATAGATATCTTTTTTCATTCTTTCTTTTGTTCTGTTCTTCATCCAAGTTTTTCATCCCCACTGAAAAAATTATTTCCATTTCACAGTATCTGTTGCACATATGGTCATCATTTTAAGAAAAATCAATCATATATCCATAGGCTGGAAGAAATTTTTTAAAAAGTAAAGCACTTCTCTTTATGATATCTTCTAAAAGAATAAAAGATATAGATATAAATTTAATGAGGCTGGTGAGAGAATTCTACACTACAAACTAGAAAACATTACTGAAAGAGATTAAAAAAGAGAAATTAAAGAAGAATATGGCAAATTCAAAGTTATCGATCTTCAAGGATTATCAGGCTTAATCTTGGGAAAATTGTAATATTACTACAGTGATCTGCAGACTTTATAAAAGAGCAGTGGAAATGTCAATAGCCATTTTTGCAAAAGTAGAACACCTGATCCCAAAATCCACATGGAATTGCCAAAGGTCCCCTTGAAAATAATGAAAAATAAAAAGAAATGAAAAAACTGCCATTTACAGATTTCAAAACTACCTGTGAGGCCATAGCAATGGGAACAAGGTGCTGCTAGCACGAGGGCGGGCAGCAGAGGAGCACAGGGGACTCGAGGCCAGAGCGAGCCCTAGAGTCTTAGCTGGCTCTGCATGCTTTTCAAGAGCAGTGGACTGAAGCGAGTCAGCTTGTCGAAGGATGCTGCTGCTAGAACCGCTGGCCCAGGTGCAAAGGCTAACGTTGGGCCCCATGTCACATCTGATACCCAGATTTTCCCTAAATGGATTACAAAGCCAAAACTTCCAGTCAAAGTTGTGAAACTGGTATTAAGAGAACTTCAGTGTAAATCTTCATGACGTCGGGTTAGGCAGCAAGTTCTTAGCTCTGACGTGAAAGGCACAGGCTTTAGATGTGGTTTGTCAGAGCGTGACAGAAATGCTCGGAAGTCAGCACCAGTGCTAGTTATACAGATCTGTGAAAGTGTTAGATATCACTGCATTGTGTGCACTAAAATGGTTAATTCTGTGTGAAATGAATTCAGATGAAACAGTGGTCAACCAATCTGGGTGAAGAGGCAGAGCCTAAAACCCTTCATTTGCTAGAGAGGTGCTTACTGAACTGAACCCTGACACATAGAATATGACAGGATGGTGAGGAAAGAGGTACAAGCACTCTGAGGAGTGTATGAAAATCCAGACAATACTTGCCAGGCGAAGAGCACAGAGCTCCTCGGAGCACCCCTAGAGAAAAGGAAACTGAAAAGGTCAACAGGATGTAAAGTGTCACTGGTGCACAGAGGAGTCTGGTTTTAACCTTTAATCTTTGGAAGCTGCTGAATCATTGGTGTCAAGGAAAACAAGTTCAAATTTTCCTTTTAATAGGATAATTCCTGGGGATTGGGGGTGGTGTACAAGAATGGAGCCAGTACAAGGTCTTGAGAACAATCTCATGAGCATGTGTGAGAGACACATGTGGGTGGCATGGCTGGCTCAGGAACCACAAAGGTTTTGCAGAGTTGAGCATGGATTCAAGCTAGGGACAAGAAGAGGGCTTACAAAGATTTGAGCTTGGAACATGAGTTATTTTGATGGAAAGAAACAGAAAAGACACATTAAGGAGCTGTTTTGTGACAGCAAAGATGAGGGGTGAAGCAAATGTCAGAATCGATCAAGATCGCTAGCTTGTGAGATGGGGAGAACTGTGACAAGCCTGTGAGCTCTGAAGGAGCTGTGTCTGCTTTCTCCCTTCTTCTTTTCTAATTTTAAACAAGGCATGGTGGGTGAGCAGGTGCTGTGCTTGTTTACCACTGGGCTGAGTGTGAAGGGGTCATGCTCAGAGCCACTGAGCCATGGTTTGGCAGTCACCATCATTATCACCTACACTGAAAAGGCCAGCACTTTCAGTTGCGAATGGGGCTGGTGCCGAAAATTGCCCTAACAGAAGCATTGGTCACACTGTGCTCTTAAAGCTTTACCTTGCTCCACCATGCACTCCCAATCACTACGTCTTTTGGCCCTGACAGGGATTTTTCTATATTGTGTGCATAGTGAATCTTAGCCAAGAAGAGTGGTTAAATGTGTACAAGGGATAGGGTTGTCACATATGCTAATTTTATCCACATCACTCTAGATCTGATGAATGAGGACCAGGCAGTGGAATCTGAGGTGCTAGTCAAGGACACATTTATGACTCCTGTAACATGTGCCAGCAGTATAATGTTTAGTTTTAGGGCTTCATCAATAGTGGAAACAGTTTTAGCACTGTGGCTTACCAGGGAAGAAGAGGCCTTATAACTTGGTACCTGGTACTGTGAAAGACAATGCTTCTTGTCTATGAAAATCTCATGCCATTCACATGAAAAGTGATAAATGTCACTGGTCACTATAATAATTTAATGTAAAGGCCAGTATGTACTTATTATACTTAACTTTACCTTTCAGAGATTTTAACAAAGATTTAATTGCCATAATAAATTCATCTCTTTCTCCCAGAAGAAAGAACTAGATAAGTAGAATACTTATGGCCAGTTGCAAAGCTTTCATTTAGAATAAAGTGCTTAGCTCCTTGGGAACTGTAGGATTCAAAGCATACCATGGAGCCTCAGAGGCACAGCCACCCAGAGCGCAGAGACCTAGTAGTGCATATGCCGCAGCTTTCCAAGTTCGTCGATTCTGTGTCCTACATGGAAAATGCACCACAGAATAAGATCTCCCTTTCGATGCTCTGTTGTGTGATAAACAAGACATGCTCTGTTGAGCACAGAGATGCAGTCTAGCTGTACAGTGGTGTTCTGAGCTCTAAGAGTGGAATGACAGACTCTGAATGACAGACTCTTCCAAGACAGCTCCCTAGCAACTGCAAGGAGCCTGATAGTGAGTGACTCCCCTCAAGAGAAGCCTGAGCTCAATACAGGGAGCAATTCATTTTCCACAACCAAAACATTATAAAAGGTATGGTGAAAGTTGGCTAAATCAAAGCTAATAATCAAATAAAATATATTTGAGTATTTTGTAGTTACAGTTTTTTATTTATGGTTAATAAATAACCATAAATAACCAGGAGACAAAAATAGCTGATATGAATTTCAGACTATCCTATCCACTGGATTACTTTGCATTCTCCAGCTGTGGGTGCTGCTGCTACTGCTGTCAGTTTAGAATCAGATCCTGCATGCACACAGCAACCGCCTCATCAACTCCGCTCAATTTGTCTTCACTGTACATAAATCATAGCTTTAAGGCTAATTGAGATCCATAAGTGCCTACCTGCTTCAAAATTACAGGGTTAATATACTGGCTTAATTTGGTTGAAATTATTAATAATCAGTAGGAGTTTTGAGCTTGCATTTTAAAATGGCATATATCTATGAACATAGACTACTGTCTATGTTCATAGATGTGAAAAAGGATTAGAAATTACCCTTTAAAATGCCAGCGCTGCTGTAACAACTTTAAAAGACCATAATTTATACACTGATGGAAAAGGTGAACACGGTGCAAAGTCAGCCCAGAGATTTCAACAGAGATGAAAGTGAAAATAAATAGCAATGACCAACTACAAATGCTACAGAGCAATGTGACTTAAACGGGACCACATTCATCTATAGACTTAACTGAAATTTTAAGATGTGACAAGAAAACTAGATAATTAAATAAACAGTGGATAACTTTGGCCAGTTTAACAACACAGAACCTCATAGTTCTAAGTTCAGCTAACTCCATGGAGAAGTTAAGAATAAACAGGACAAAATGAGCAGTTAGGATACCACAGGGGAGCTGCTCTCCACCCCCAAGCCCAACAGAGATGATGTCTAAGGCCCTCACAGGCAGGAAAG
Organism: Ctenomys sociabilis; assembly: GCA_004027165.1. NCBI lineage: Eukaryota > Metazoa > Chordata > Mammalia > Rodentia > Ctenomyidae > Ctenomys > Ctenomys sociabilis. Next base: position 3,964 of record PVKA01022708.1, on the reverse strand, counting down.
GCACCTCTCCAGGTGGAGTTTCATGTACAAGCAGGGGGCACACAGGCCAGCCCTGCTTTCAGACCTGAGCTGCAAGAAATTTGAGCCAGAGTTCCTCCAGCAGTAGGAACTGCACAAAAGACAAAAACAAAACAACAGACCTATACAAAGAACTAAAGTTCTAGAAAGAAAAGGACAGAAAGTAAACTTAAACCTCTTTTGTTCATTAATTTCAATATAAAGTAAATATAACTGAGTCTCTAAATATAATTGAATCTTTAAGGCAAAATTGTTACTGTCGTTATATATATTGATAATGCAAGTGTAGTTAAAGTGTGTAACAAGCAGTCCACAAAGTTGGTTGAGGAAATCAAGAGCACATTGGTAACTAAGCAAACAGAGATGACCAGCACAGCACTGTGAATGGGGCCAGCTCTGAGCAAGCAAGCACAAAGGCAATTAAGAAGAAGTAAAGGGTGGGGATGCAGCCCATGCCTGGGGGTGCAAGGCCCTGGCCCCCATCTCCAGCATTGAAAAAAAAAAAAAGATAGACAGACAGACAGGTAGGAAGAAGATTATTAGAGATAATAAAATTTAAAATAGCTAAGGGAAATGCATGAAAAGTGGGGAACAATGATGCAGGGAGAGACAGACAAGTGCAGGACAGCACCAAGGTGGTGGTTCCCCCACAACTGTGCCAAGGATCTACAGTGAAGCAGTGGTCAGCATAAGAGGTTACATCCCAGGAACTGCAGAGCAGGCCACACCCAGGCCGGGACATGCGCCCACAGGTGCACAGCACATGCAAAAAGACACTTTCACGAGAGAGGATGGAAGACGTAGACCAGGCATGCAGCAATTGAAGGAAGGTGATGATGCTGGCCTCTGGCTGAACACATTCAGTGAGCGACAGCCCAGAAGTTAATAATAGGTCATAATAAAGTCTTCATCATGCAAGAAGCCACAAATGCCTTGTGCACTTGCCAACAGAGCTTCAGAAAAGTGGAAAAGCTGTGAAAGACTTGAGGATTGTGATTGGTCTGTTTGAATGAACTGATCTTCCCAGAATCTGAGAAGAATCCGTGATTGTTCAAGTACTCATGAGCGTCCACTATGATGGACCACATTCTGTTATGAGAAGAGAGATTCAAAATTTAAAAAATTTAAAATTACTTCGTGTCCTTACAGGGGCATAATACAAGGCAATGAAACATCAACAGAAACAACACCCACATTTCCGTGGCTCTGAGTGCTGCGAGAGGTTCAGCATCTCTACTCGGTGTTTCCTGCCTTGGGGTCAGGCTCTTCAGTGACAAAGCGTTAAGGAGGCCTGAGAGTGGAGAACAGAAGGCAACAGAACTGGAAAAGGAAGACTGATAGCGCTAGCAGTGGAGCCAAGCCGAGTCTCGAAAATGTCTACAATATTGATCGTCTTGGCTACAAATGAAAGAAAAGATATGGATTGCAAACCACAGAGGGGAGCACAGTTACCATATCATAGACCCCAAGGCTCAGAGGCTGGAAGATGAGGACAGCGGGGAACAGGTGGGGATACCACTAAGGAGCTCAACGGCCAGCTTGCTGGGTAAAACACAGTCACAGCTCACCCCCACAGAAGTGAAGGCCCCAAATTGCCTGGTATCTTGTAAAGTAATTGAATTTGCAGTTTAAAGTCTTTCCGACAGAGAAAAGTCCAGATTCAAATGACTACCAGACATTTAAGAGGGCAAAAAAGCAACACTTCTACAAACTCTCTCCAAAATATTAAAATGTCCCAATGGTGCTGAGTTACCAAGAGCAGAGGCTGGACAGAAAGGAAACCCCACAGAATGATTTTTGGTGTGGCTGCCACACAAAGTAATAACTCACGAATTCTCCCAACAGAAAAGCTTCTGGCATCACGGGGCCCAGCCTGGTGTGGACAGCCCTGGCCTGCAGATGAGTGTAGACTTGGAGGCCCAAGGTTGTGGTTGCCAGTTGGGTCAGGGTCAGGGAGCAAGTGACAAGGAGAGCTGGAGACCAAGGCGCCTGGAGCATCTGCCCATGGTCACTGTGTGTGTGTTCCACCTGGGGACCCCTGGGCCCTGTGGGTCCCACAGAACTGCACCCACAGGAGGGGACAGGGGGTACGCAGATGGACCATGTGCACCAAGAGCAGGCGATTTCCCATCAGCTACCCAGAAACACAGCAGAGCACACAGGGTGCCCTAAGGCCTCAGAGCCACGGCCCTTAGCCTCCCAGTGGGCAAGGCTGAGGGCAAGGGCGCCCACTGTGCACTGAAGCCTGGGGCAGAAGGACGAACCTGGCCACAAGCAGCCCAAGAGGCTGCTGCTTCCTTGCATGGTGGAGCCCTCTCTGGGCCCTCACCCACAGAGCCTGCACAGAGACCAGGCCTGGGGAACCCACACCTGTCCTCTGAGCCTAGTCACCAGCAAATGGTTTCCAGTGCTCTGGGTCAGGAGCCTGCCGCTCAGTGAGCTCTATACCTGGTAACATTTCACATAAAAAAGCTGAGCCTACCATCCCCCCACTTCGAAGGCTGAAGCAGGAGGATCCTTGAGTTCCAGACCAGCCTGGGTGAACTAGGTAGCAAGATCCTGTCCCAAAAAGACAAGGAGAGAGAGAGAGAGAGAGAGAGAGAGAGAGAGAGAGAGAGAGAGAGACAGACAGACAGACAGACAGACAGACAGACAGACAGACAGACAGACAGACAGAGACAGAGACAGAGACAGAGAGACAGAGACAGAGAGACAGAGAGACAGAGACAGAGACAGAGACAGAGAGAAGAGAAGGGAGAGATGCAGCCCTGTCCCACTAGCTGTTCGGCTAACAAGAAGAGACAGGGACGACCCTGTAGAGGCAGCAATGCCACAGGCAGGTGGGAGCTCCTCCCACTCCATTGCCCTGGAGGCCAGGACCTGCTGCTCTGTCAGCACCAGTGCACCAGAAGGCCGTCAACCATCCACATGAGGTTGGTACTCCTGGAGCCTCTGTCAGAGCTGACTGAAACCACAGTAAACTTGTTTGAAACAGGAAATTTGGAAGGGGGTGCTTGAAAAACATTTTATTTATTTGTTTGTTTATTTATTTATTTACTTATTTATTTATTTAGTACAGAGTCTACAGGGTCTCACTTGCTTGAAAAATATTCTTAGGTTTTGAAACGGAATGAATGATATATTTTAATATACATTTAAACTTTTAAGATGTTCCAAGAAGTACGATTCAAATAGTACATTAATTAAACATAAATATCACCCACTGTTACTCATAAATTTTGTGAACATGAACATAAAAGAGTCAAAAGTTCCATTTCTATTTTTAACTTCTTAACTCCCTCTCTGCTCCTAGGAATTATGCATGAAAGAAGCAAATTATTTTTAGCAGCTGATTTCACCTTTAAAGAGCTGAGCCAAGATTTTAACTTAAAGTTCGTCCTTCCCTCTGATGAGGGAACTTTTATACATCTTTTTCCATGATTTGCAGCTTGAAAATAGCATACACTGCTGGATTCTTATCACAAATGTCTACAGCTATGTGTATACTGATCCCTAGAAACAGGAAATGTCTATATATATTTCTGATCATTGATATATGTGGTAAAGAAAGCAGCTATGTTTACACAGGTTTGTGTGTATTGTGTTGGTGTATGTTGTGTGTGGGTGCACAGTGTGTGTAAGGCATGTATATGTATGGTGTACCTTGTGTGCAGGTATGTGGTATGTGTGGTGTGTGGTGTGTAGGTGCATAATGTGTGGTGTATGTGTGTGTTGGTGTATGTACAGGTGTGTGGGGTGTGTGTTGTGTGTGCATGGTGGGTTGTGTGTGCCAGTGGGAGTGTGTGTGTGTTTTATGTGTGCAGGGGTGAGTATGTATTGGTATTGGTGTGTGTGTATGGTGTTTGTATTGTGAGTGTATGGTGTGCGTGTTCAGTGTGAGGTTTTTATGTGTGGTGTGAGATGATATGTGGTGTATGTGGGTATG
>PVKA01022707.1:0-36706 GCA_004027165.1 Ctenomys sociabilis | reverse complement strand
AATATCTAATAGCAGTTATGGAAGAAAAGAAAACATTTTTTAAACATACCTATAAGGAAGGACTTTATGGATCGGCAGTTTTATTTGATTTTTTTTCAGTCCTTCAAGGAACATGTAATTACTATGCTTTATGAAAGTAGAGATCAAAGTAAAATCTGGGAACTTCTCATTAACAAAGCTGGCCTAGCTCTGATTCAAAGTCTGAAAAACCACTATGAAGTGACAAATGTATCACAAGATAAATTTCATGTTAGAAGCAAAGATGTGAAAACTTTAACAAATCAAAATAGAAGCGATTAAAAAATGAGTGAAAACCTACCTGTGCACTGAACAGCAATTACACTCCACGCTTGCCAGGCAAGTGATTATTCTCCTGAGCGCTCTCCCAGCCCCAATTACACTCCATTATAAAAACACTGAGTTACTTTCCCTAATCCATCATACCACATTGGGCTAATCTTGGCTGCTCAAGCTGCACTTCATAGTCCACACATCAAGACTGTAGGGAAGGGAAAGGCACATTTGTCATCACTGGCAGTTGAAGAAATTACATGATTAGAAACCCTCCAAATTTAACTAAAAAAAAACTGCTAGGTGCCAATAAGAGATGTTAATAAGATAAAATGATACAAGTCAACATAACAGAAAAGTATGCTTCCTGTGGCCAAGTAGAGGCAAGAAAATAAAGAAAAGAATAATAATTTGCCTAAGAATAATCATAGTAAGAGAAGTAAATATATACATGTATATACAATAAAGTTTAAAATACTTCCTGTATGTATATCTATCTATATCCAGGTATATCTCTCTCAGTACTATAATCATATTTGGGAAGAATAAATATTGTAGAGGAAACAATTCTAATTATTAGTTCATAGATCAGGTTCCAATTCCAGTAAAATTCTTCAAAATATTTCTTTTAGAACTTAACTGCACAATTTTAAATTTTATATAAAATGAGTATGTCCAAACAAAAACATGAAAAGTTATGAAGTAGAGAATTTCTCTACTAGATATTAATTAATACCAATCATAAAGTGCAGACGTTAAAGGCAGTGAGATACAGGAGTTAGCAGTGACATGTGAAACCAGGAATGAAGTTCTAATAGATACCTGACATCACAAACCAATGGACAGTAAAGAACTAACTAGTGAACAGGGCTCAACTGGTAGAAATGTTAGCACTTCTTCTCATTCTGTACACTGAGATGTTCAACCAAGGTGAAGCAAGTGCCAAAGACAAACTTTTTTAAAATCCACAGAAATATATTTTTGGAAAGCACTAAGTAGATTCTACTTTATAATACTGACAATTTAAAATTATGTAGGTAGTTGTTACTGGAATATGTCCCATAAAGATGCACAAATATTATGTCTCAATAGAAATAAAATTCTATAGATATAGTATGCACATAATTAAACAAAATCTAAGGCATTTCCTGTAGGTACAAAGACAAAACAATTCATAAAATAGTTACATAACTTACAGAATAAATTAAAATGGCCATAAAACTTATAAAATAGTAAAACTTCAAAAGTGAAGAAAGAAATTCAGATTTAATAAATTCAATATAACAATATTGGCAGATTAGATCAATTAATGCACTTGTATCAATATTCTTATGAAAATCCATAAATATTTAATCTACTTGTGATGATCTCTTATAAGGAAAAAGAAATAGAAAAACATAAACACTCCTGATAACATTGATAACAAAGTGGCATTGCTCAATGAATTATACTATATAAGTAAACATGCAGGTTAAACTCTAAGACTGAGAAAAATTATATTAAAAATTTGAGTTTTTTAATATTTTTCTTTTTAAAATCAAACTTATTTTTTTTGGATCGGTCATGACCATTTCTTTTTTTTATTATTTTTATTTTTATTTTATTGAAGTACAAATATCAATGAGACAGTTTTATGATACCTTGACAAGATGGATTTGATAAATTAATACATTGCAAACTGTATACATTGGTATCGTAGAAGGTGCATACATGATATTATACTTACAGTCATTATTATAGCATATGTCTCTTATCAGTAAATTAAGAGAGTGTAGCTATTTACATATCTTATTTTTTATATCTGAATTACATCAATAATTAATACTTTCTACCTTGTTATTTTCCTAGTGGTTGTCCATAGTACTAGAAGCCAACATAATATCCTGTCCAACCATGAATAGTGCAAATCTTGCCTCTCATAGAATTATGTAGAAGCATGGCATTATCTATCCCAACTGTACTGTCTATACACACACATCATGATTCTAATTTCTATACCCCTTCCTTTGTCTACACCTGTCAAAGATGGGCACTCCATTGTCATTCAACTAATTTAGGTGCCTGAACTTGACGACACAATCCAACACAGTCTAGCATTCCACAATAGTGAGTTATATGAAGAAGTTGTCTACCATAGCCATTTACAGCTCAACTTATTATTATGGTCCCATGCTGTATACTTCATTTTTATACTTTTCTGCTGGATGGTTAAGACCTAGATAGAGCAAGACCTATATACCAAAATATGTACTTTTTGTTTCTGATGAGGTCAGTGAAGTCCCCTCAGGGTTTATCTTGTAATCCTGTACCATATTCTGTATATCCTTTGTCCGTGTCATCCATGTGGAAGAGTCATGGCCAATGCTTGACCAGTTTGCTCTCTGTGACAGCCTGAGAGAAAGTTTTCTCTTCATGTGACTCTCCCCAGGCACACTATAGAACTTTAATCTCTTTCCTCTGTGGCTCCATAATCTCCTTGTTCAGAAAATTTGGAGCTCAACTGAGTTTCATGATGTTGCAGTACAGGTTCTCCTATGTCCTGAGTCTTCACTGACCTTGAAAGGCTAGGGTCAAATGTTGACTGGCCTTCTGGCTCTTCTATTTCTCCAGTTTATATCTGTGAACTTAGGTTGTTAACCATCCAGAAGAAAAGCTGATTAAAAGTCCCTTTATCATAATAAAACAATTTCCAGAATTTTGCTCTTAGCTTTTTAAATCTCAGTGTTTAATTGCTAACAAAGCATGCAAGTATCAAAACATCACGCAGCTTCCCATTAGTATGAACAAATTTTATGTAAGTTTGAATCAAACTTATTTTAATGAACAAATTTTATGTTTTTATGTAAGTTTGGATCAAACTTATTTTAATTGATACATAAAAACATAAAATTTGTTCATACTAATGGGAAACTGTGTGATGTTTTGATACTTGCATGTTTTGTTAGCAATTAAACACTGAGGTTTAAAAAGCTAAGAGCAAAATTCTGGAAACTGTTTTATTATGATAAAGGGACTTTTAAAAAACAATGAAAGTGATACAGAATTTCAAAACAAGATGACTGGAAATTAACAACAGGTTATTATATTACATATTGTTATTTTCAAAGTAGTTGCTCAGATTAGCAGATATAAGCATGTAAATGGAAATATTTCTTTTATGCACATATATATACATATATATTCATAATTTGTCCTAATTTACATATAAAATTCTGAGTAAATTCACTAAAATACTAACAGTAGTGGTTTATGTTGGTTTAAGAGTGAGATACATGTATTTCAAACTCTTCATATATTTTAAAATGAATTATAAATATAGACATAATTAGAAATAAATAAGTGTTGTTAAAAATGTGGCAATAAATTTCATAATGTACTTTAAAAATAGCATTCAAAATGTGTCACCTCAAAAAAAGTTACTTAATATTGTTGACAGCTTTCATGAAGTCTTACTGCCTGTCAGATAAATTCATGGGCACCATGCTTTCTTATAAAATGCAAATAGCTCTCTTCTTTGGTTAACAAAGCTCAAATTTGTTGGTCTTTATGAAATTCAAAATATAATTACATGAGAGTAAGTCAGTTCAAAACTATGTTTCTTAGCCCTTGACACTGAACAATTCTTGCTAGCACCTCATATGAATGGCTTATTATTTTTGAAATACATATAAGGGTGTGTTTGAGAGACAAAGATAAAATCTATATATCTGTAAACCAGTCCTGGTCAAATATGGGAAGACTTTTAGAACCACTATAAGCATAAACATTGCCGTGGAGTCCATCGAGCTTTTGCCTTTTTTTTTCTTCCAAAACCATTAAGCTGAAGTTACAGAAGAGTATACGCCTTTTTTCAGTCTTCTAATAGTTTTCTAATAGGACCGTGCTGTGGTTTCATTATTAAGGTGACATTTTAAAGGTCTTAAAAGGTCCTGTGACCATCTACAAGGGTCTAAGCAGAAGCCATCGAGTCACAAATGGCCCTTGTGGCACAAAGAGATTTACTGAACATACGAACTCGTGGCTCACTGTTTCCTGCCCTTCTCCACTGGCACAAGTCAGAGGTGCTGTTTTAAGTGTGAGACATAGGTACTAGCAGCAGTCGCCAGAGTGTGGGCTGCTTTTCTGTGACTGCTGGTAGGACGTTGGAAGGTGGCCTCGCACAGTTCATCTGTGACAAATGCTTAATGCCATCCCTGGGGACAAGAATATCACAATTCCAGAAAAATACAGCATTTAGCTGCTTAGTGCTGAAAATTTCAGGCAAAATTCCAAAAGCCCTCAAAGCTAATGTTGAATTGACAAAGTGCCAAAAACCTCTCTGGCATTAAATTTTCACTCTTTATTTTCCCCCTTCAGGGTAACAGCTTGTGAAAATAATAATGTGATAATGCCACCCTGTGTTCCAAGTATCTCAAAGTACCATCTTGTTAAGCCTTGGTGGCCCTTTGAGACTAATAGGGATGAAGCCAACTTATTCATTTTACAAATGAGAAAACCCCACAGGAAGTGGGTCAAATGTCTTGGCAATGGCCAAACAAATTTTTCCCAGAGGTCCCCGGTTTGAATTAAGTTCTCAGACAAGGCCATGTGCCATAGAAGAGGGCCTGAAAAGCTCATGTAGTATCAAAACCAACCAGAGCAACTCATACAGGATGCTAGACGGATTAGGACCATAAACTTTGAAAGCAATCAAGACACATCCCAGGAAAAGCAATGAGGCTTAGCAATAAAGTATAGTTGGGGCATGTGGCCAACTGGAATCAGTGAGAACCAGCCTGGGCCATCTGAGAACCAGCCCGGGCCATCACTAGATCTAATGGGGCATCAGGGGAATATTAAAGCAGCAGACAGAGTGGACTGACGTGTGTGTGTGTGTGTGTGTGTGTGTGTGTGTGTGTGTGTGTGTATCCCTTTTCTCATAATTACAGAACCTACTGTAACAGAAGTTAGAGCAAGGAACAGGAATCTACATCTTGACTCAGAACCTCTTCCCCCAGTCCTAGCAATCTGGCTTGAACACAGTTGAACCCAGTTAATGGAAGGGTCCAATGACAAATCAGGAGGAAATGTCTCAGAGAAACAAACAAGGGCACTGACAACCCTGTGGCAAATGTTCCCAGTGTCCAGTGTGGCCAGTGGCACTCCATCAGTGTTGTTCCTTGCCTGGGATTCTGTCAGCCAATTTTTTGTACTTTTCCCCTAGTTTCTGAAGCTGACTCTCCAGGCTTCTTTTCAGTTCAGTGAGATATTTAATACGTTTCCAATAACTTATTTTTCACCTGAAATGAATTAGAGTCACATTCTGTAGTGTAAAACCTGTAAGATTGAAATAAAAGTGGCAAAGGCTGTAGAAAAGTTAGTATCAAGCAAATCTAGGAGGTTTTGGGTTTGTAGCATTGGGATCTATAGGTTTGGAGCAAGAATTCCTCCCAGAGAAAACAGAATGCAAAGGTGAAACAAGAAGTACTATGTTCTCTGAATTCAGTTTTCTTTTTCTTATTTTTCCCAGTCTTGCTTTGCAATTAGGCATGGCATGTCATTGGGTTCAGTCAAAGCCATGTGGATGGAATAGTGTGAGCCTTATCCAAACCTGGCCCACTGACACTTCCCACAAGAGCCCTTCCATGTCCTTTTCTCTCTGGCTTGTTGAAAGGACAGAAGCCTAGGGCAGCTCCAAAGACCACATACTGGGGACGGCAGAGGCTCCATCATCCTGGGGTCTCTCAAGGGAGCTCTATTGCTCACCTGTCCAGGTCTGACACCAACAAAGCTATAAACTTTGTTTACTTGAGCTCTTATACTTCTTGGGATCTGTGTGTTACAGTTAAACCTAAATATATGTGTATTTTAAAAAAAATAAGCAAAACATCAAATTCAGATCAAGGCTGACGTCTTGCTGAGCTCTTGAGTTGATGGTCTCCACTTTCAGAATTCCTCCCATTTGGAAAACAAAGACCAGATGACAACTTGGACAGAATCTCTACAGATGTACTATTTAGCTATAAATACATGGATTGGGAAGATATGGGAAAAAGAAAAAATAGGCAAATGGCAATTTCACAAAATGGGTACAATGATAGAATTTCTTATGAATCAATAAATTCTGATTACTGTAGGTATTTGTTTTTCATGCATTTTTAGCATCTCCATGCTAGCTACAATAAAGAAATAGTAACTGTTATTTTTTCCCCTTTTAAGGTAAATTTTTTCCTTTTTTTTTTAATTACTTTTTAAAAATGTTTTCCATCTTAAAGAGCTCCAACTTTTCTCCTCTCTCTCTCTTTCCTGTGTTTTTTCTTACTCCTGAAGTTTACAATAAAACCTTTTGGTTTATTTTAACATCTTTCCAGCCCTCCTCATTTTTACTCTTTTTCTGAGTAGTTCCTTTGAAGAGGTCTCAGGAAGGCCTGGGTTATAATGCATCAACTGTGAGATAAACACAGCACCTTGAGCATTTACCTAACAATGGTTTGTTGAACAAAACTTTGGGTTTTCCTTTCAAGGAAACAATAGTATATTGATGTCTTCTGTCCATGTTCAAGTTGAAAAAAGCATCAGTGTTAATTTATTATAACTGCTACACACACACACACACACACACACACACACACACACTTCTTATTATAAACAGCTCACTGCTTCATAGGGAAATCTATCCGATTGAAAGGCAGCTCCAGGAGTTAAAAAGCTGTACTTACTCTTCAGTAAACTTTTCTATAAAATTTAACACAGTAAAATTTAACACAGGGATTCCTTAAGTGATCACATATTCCAGTAGAAATTTCCTTGCCCGGAAGTCAATAAATGAGTTTTTAGAGCCATTTTTGAATATTTTCTTTCCTCTTCTTTTTAATGCTGTTTTGTTTCTGTGCATGGTCTCACTACGCAGCTCAGACTCACAGTGCTGCTCCTGATTTCTGCCTTCCTAGCGCTGGGAATATAGATGTGCACCACCACATCTGGACTCCATCACCAGCTCAGCATGCAGTGCCAGGGATCGAACCCCAGCCCCTGCACTTACCAAAGCGAGTGTTTAGTCTAAGCTATATCACTGGTCCTCCTTTAAATGTTTAAAAGTTTCTATTTAATAATAATGATAACAATATTATAATGAAGGTCATTCTGTACTATGCAGATTTTGCTTTAGCATAACTCAGATTCATTAACTATTATTGCTTTGGTAACGGTATTGAAAAGTCAGCCAAAATGTATTACTCTGTACTACAGCCCCATTCACAAAGATAGAAAAATATCATCCAAAACTGTACTGAAGTTCAAATATAATTGGATGTTTATATACCTAGTAATCCCAACAAAAATCAGACATATATAAGTTTGTTCTAAGATGCTGAAGCCTGGTGTCTCTATTTTCAAATCATTAGTCTAACTCTATCTTTGATCAATTTTAATCATTCAATGCCTATGGTTCCATTTTCGGAATGTCCACAACAGTGGAACATAATAAAATTTTTATCATCAAATTCTTGTTCTTGACTTTTTCTAGATTTTATTTATATATAATATATTATATATTTCATGCAAAGATTTAAAAATTGCAATCTTTGTATTAATGGATTAAAAAATGCAAATATACCATGGATAGTCAATGACTATGTTTTCTATGTGTTGTTCTGCCCAACACATTTTATGCCAGTGCTAAAAAAAAAATCCCCAGAGGAGAGGTGTTTCTTCCTTCCCACTTTGTGAACAGAGGTAAAAGACTGAGAAACCTGGAAAAGCCAGGCTCTGAAGTTGCCGCAAGTTGCTGACTCCACCCAAGTGCTGCACCGCACCGAGGTCGTTGTTACTGACAGGTCCAGGAAACGTGCGCATAGTGTGTCGAGCTCAAGCCTGAGCGCGAGATGTTGCCAGAGCCCAAGCAAGGTGAAACCTGGAGCACAGGACAATGAGGCCAATCGGATCGGCTTGCTTTGTCTCATTATCTGCTCTGCGCCTGTTCCTTAGGTGCTCTGGTTTGAGATTCCTTCTGAGAGGGAAGCCACATTTATTTGGAGGGTCTGGGATTGGAGAGACAAATTTAAATGAGAAAAATAATGGTCTGGGCTTATTTCTGTGCAGGATATTTCTACTCTTTCAGTTATGTATATGGCTCCTGCGGAAAATTCCTAAGTTCATTTCTAATATCATCTAATATAAATCTCAAGTTGGTCCAGTCATATTTAAAAGAAGTAACATAATAAAAAGTAGAGATAGCCTTTCTGAGTATAATTGGGACAGGTAAAAACAACCAAAAATAAACTGGTCACAGCACTGGGGACAAAGATCACTTGATGTAGCTTGAACATCTGTCATCTGGAAGCCCAAAATCTAAATAGTTCTAAAATATGAAAATGTCCAGATGCTGACATGATTCTACAAGGAGAAAATTCACACAATGAAAGTCTGTTCAATATACAAAATTACTAAAATATTGTATGAAATTAACCTTGGACTATGTATAGACATGCAGATGAAGCATAAATAAATTTTGTGTTTAGAATTGGGTCCCATCTCCTATATCTCATTCATATATGTATATACAAATATTTGAAAATCAGAAAATACCAAATATTCAAAAATACTCTAAATCACAAGTAACTCACATAATGCACGCTTAATCTGTAGAAAGCTCCATGCAAAAGTATCAGTGAAACTTACTCTCTGGAAAGCTGCAATACCTCCCATTGGCTTCTGATGTCTTCTGAGACCTCCTTAATGTTGCAAATGTCCTAAAACAAGCTAAGAACTAGCTTAGAATCAAGCAAAATCCTGATTAATGAAACAATCCCAGGCACCCTAGGACCCTCTAACAAGCCCATCCTCTGACACCTTCCTATACCATGCTAATGTCACCATCTCCCCTACCTGAAATGGCTCTGCTGGGACTCTAACTAGAAGTGCTGCCTCTATGAAGCTGTGATGGTTAATGATGAAGCAGAGATGAGTCTATAAACACCTACGATACAGGAACAATTTTCAAGATCATTTTATCTCTAGGTGCTGAAAAACGTTGAAATCAGCAGTTAGAACCACACCTTCTGTGTTCAGCAGCACTGAAAATAATCTTAACTAAAGTGGTTTGCATTAACCAAAATTCCCCTAAATCCGGTGTGGCCAAAGGTTATAAAGTTGTAACATAGTGGGTATATCCCAACAAAAAAAAAGAGATCTAAGGACGTATTTTTCCACTGGAAAGAAAAACAAAATGTCAGTTAACTAAATTTGAGATTGTTCACACACATCTGCTATCACTAGAATGTTGTTCAAGAAAGAAAGAAGGAAGGAAGGAGAGAAGGAAAGAAGGAAGGAAGGAAGGAAGGAAGGAAGGAAGGAAGAAAGAAAGAAGGAAAGAAAGAAAGAAAGAAAGAAAGAAAGAAAGAAAGAAAGAAAGAAAGAAGGAAGGAAAGAAAGAAAGAAAGAAATAAGTTGGTTTACAGTCTAAAGATCATTAGATATTTTTCTACTATTCAGGTGATTTATTCAATAATTATTGGAAAGGTAACCAAGCAGAAGGCATCATACCTTCACCATATGTCATGTAGAAAAATTTCTAAAATGTATATAGATGGTCATATCTTAACTACAAAAGGTAACTGTAGTTATCAATACATCATTAAAATATTTGCAAAAATGTAATAAGTGTAAAATTTGATACTTCTGACAGTGTCCTGTGATTCATTGAGATATGGAGACAGAAACAAAGCTTCATAGAAAATAAATCTCTGAATCTGGAATGCCCTCCTGTTCCTCATTTCAGATCATAATACGTTGCACATCATGACCTGAGTCTTGAGCCTCCCGGAATAGCTACCTGTCCAACCAGCCAAAATAACTTGCACAAAATCAACCACCAGTAAGGAAGTGGGTACAATTAAAGTTTAAAATCACAGGTACACTCAGTGTTTCACTTACCTGTAGAATTCAGGCAAAATTATAAAACGGTGGGAAATAAAATTCATTTATCCTAAAATCTAATTACTGATGAATGAAGAAACAGCAACTCATCCAAAAATTACCTATAAAAAGTATATTACAAAACAAAAACAAAAAAGAAAATTATCTATAACTGAAAGAATTATTTATATTTGAATTGGGGATTTAGATAAATAAAGTGAATTTACTACCAATTTTTCAATGTGAAGAGAACTACTGAGGGTAATAATTTTTATATTACAATAATATAAGAGATACCTTATAAGGCTTTAAAATAAATGCTAAAGCATAAGTAAGTGTTCTAAATGCACTTAACTGGCCTAAAAAATGACAATTATTTGTTAACTTGCTTTTTTTATGGCATTATATTCTCTTGACATATTTGAATAACCAATCAAAATAACTGCTGTGGTCATTCTTGGTAGTAATTCAAATTATCATTTCCTCATTTGGTCTGTATATTATAGTATCATATAATTTCATAGAAGCTTAGACCCTTTTACTAAAGGGGTAAAAACGTTTTTGAAAAAAACACTTTTTTATTTTGAGACAACAATGCTACACTACTTTAAGCTAATTGAATATTTCTAATGATACCAAAAATACTGCCTCAACAGGCCATAGGATTCATTTTATAAAAGGGTATACCTTTATCACTTACTTGCTTTCCCTGCAAATATTCACTGTGTGTATCAGCAAATTTGAAATTTATGTCATAAGTTTTCCTCATGTATCTCAACATTAGAATACTTAGTCATTTGCTTTTTCCATAATTAAAAGTCTAATCTAAGCCAAAAGTGTTTAACTGCTCTTCTAAATGAGTTCAAATCAGAAGTTACACTTCAAAGAGAAGCTTATATTAACGAAGGGCAACAAACTGCACAGTTGGAACTATTTTCATGAGCTTACAAAATGTAAAAATAGGTAATTAAATACATGTTATGTACATGTACCAACTCCATATAAGGAAAATAAACATTATGTACTGAATTATATAATTCTATCCAGTGCTATTTAATGCTACTTCCAGCTGGATTGTTCAATTGCAATGTTATTAATTTGTGGTGGGTTTCAAACCTTAGATTCTCAAAGTTGAAAGCACAAGACTTTATACACCAAATACAATGATAATGCAATTTTAAAAATAATATATTAACAGTCTCAAGTAATATTTTGATTGGCTAATGCTGGTTATAAAATAAAACGAATGCCACCCCTTTTTATAACTTAAATTTATCCTGAGTCAGACTTTTGAGTTTCTTTTCTCCATATGTGTAAAATATAAGATATCAAAAATAAATTGCAGGCATTTGGAAAACTTACACAGTCAGACTGCTTGCCCTGGTCAGCGTCCCACGTTGTCAAGCGCCGTTTAGAACTCTCCATGGTGCTGAAGAGTTCCTCTTGCCCATTTGAGAGCAATTATTTAATTCAAACTGACTTTAAAATAAATCCACAAAAGGCCACCTATGCTAGCAAATAGTTACCTATAGAATTTCTGCAACACATACTACAAAGGAGATGCTTTTTTCTTTCAGATATTAACTATGCTCAGGCAATTCAGAGTATTTTTTGGAGCAGAAATTTTCACATGCTTAGGAAAAAGAGTGAGCTCTTTGGGAGACGAAGTTTGCTGGGTTTTGCCGGTGTTCTTCAAATCAAAATGAGAGAAAGAAGATACAGCTATCCAGAGAACAGTGGATACCAGAAAAGTTCAGATCTTTAGGTAGAAAATAAGCTCCCACGCGTGTAAAGAAGCCAATTCACATCATTTTGTTGCATCTACTTTTTAATATAAAGCTGAGAATGCCTCAGGACACTGCACACACTATGTAAACAGGTCTGTGTCTCGAGCCCCAGCTTCTGTCTGCTGAAGATTATCACAGCAAAAATCAAGCTCTTGTGCCTTTCACAGATTATCTCTTTCTGAGGCTGAGCCACATGACATCCAATGATGTCATCTGTAAAGCAGGTCACAGTTACTGCTGCATGTAGATGTAGTTATTCTATTAAGTATCTAGCGTAGGGATTTTCATTAAAATCTGTTTTCATTAAATAAAGGGTCTTCTACCAGTACATTTAACCCTATCAATACAGTGCTGTGAAAAGGGAAATCAACTTTGCAACACACGCACATGTGAAGCAAAATCTCTGCTTAAGCTAGAATCAGCTTCTGGTGCTGCTTTAAAAATGGATAATTCTAATTAATTCATGTAATTGTAAAATAGTGAAGCAAAGTGTTGCCCTCAAGGAGCTGCAGGAGCCAAAGGGTCTCTAAAGATATGGAGTCTACTTTTAAAACACCTCTTTGAATTTCCAGTCATCTACAAACTAAAAGAGGCAAATGTATTCAATTCTTAACATTTCGTTTAATGAAATAAAAATATTTCAGAAACATAGAAGAATTTATTAGCACTGTCTCTGAAAGGATTTTAATCTATCTTGAGAACTTGGAAGGAATTTAACTCACTATTTAGATTTTTGCAGCTCAGAAAACAACAATTAAAATTTAGCTATGTTATAATTAATCCATATGCATTGCTTAATTGTTATAAATATTATACATATGTATCATTTGAAAGAATATGTGATAAATCTGAGCTTTGTGGTGCTGTACACCTGTAATCTCAAAACCCAGGGAGGCTGAGGTAAGGAAGATTGCAAGTTCCAGCCCAGCCTGAGCAGCTTAGCAGTTTAGCAAGACCCTCTCTGTAAAAACAAAAAATAAAAATGAGTTGAGGTTGTAGGCTACTGTGAAGGGCCAGTCAAATTATTTAACTCCTTTTCATGGCAAATAAATAATTCTCATAACCAGAGTTAAGAATCATTTGAAATTAATCAGATCAGTAATTACTGAATGTACAGAGTATAATCTAAAAATATTATGAATATTTAAGTTTAAAAAAATATTACAGTAGAACAAATTGCCATTAATCCATTTCAAAATGCTCTCCCTTTGTTCGAATACATGTATCTGATCGTTGCCATTCTCTGACATAGCTTTGGAAGTCCTCCTTACTGGCTGTCTTCACTTTTACTGTTGTAGCTACCCCCCCACTGGACTGACCCACAATGCTCACTTTTCATGATCAGGTTGATTTGGTGGAGAGCCAGAAGTTCATCGTGCCTGATCCGGTGAAAAAATGCATGAGAACACATTATAATGCTTGTGACAGCAACAGTGCCAGCTAAGGACATAAAATAAGACTTCCAAGCTGCTCAAAAAGTGGCAAGAAAAATACACTAAGTGTGTTCAAGGTGAGGGGAAGTATCTTGAGGAAGATTAACAGCAGTGTGTCTTGTACCGTTCTAATTATGTTTTTAATTTAAACCTTCACTGCATCTCTTGATCACCCTATATTTCCTCTTTTAAATGCTGTAAAACCAACATAGAGTAAATACTAGGAACTTTAGCTTGGGATGTGGTGGAGTCCTATCCTTGCATGTCCAAGGCCCTGGATTCAATCCCAACACACACACACACACACACACACACACGGAAATAGAATATGAGGAACTCTTCTGGAGAACACAGTATTCTATCATACTTTGAAAAAACAAAGACTCCCATGAGTTTGGGAAACAAAAACAAGATTTTCTGTACATCTAGTGCCTCTAAGCAAATCTATGAAAACAATGATGATTGTTTTTGCACCAGATCAAGAAAAATTTGCTTCAGCAGCTTCTCCATATCCACACAGTGCTAAAACATCCAAAAGAAAGTTGAGGAGAAAACTGAATACCTGTATATTTTGGGTCATATAAATTTCCCAAATAAAACTGACTCTTTCCTATTTCCATAACCCAGTACTTTTTCTTCTAGAGGGGGAAGGCAATTGAGCCCAAAGCCCTTTGCATACTAAGCAACTGCTTGGCTCCTGAGGTACATCCCAGCCCATCTTGCTGCTTTCTATTACTTTTACAATGAATAAGATTATCATTAAAGCTTTTCTATGAAGCTTTTTAATTCATAGAAACAGGTACAGATACATCAATGATTATATAAAAATTTAGGTAAGGAAAGATACTTACAAAATTTATCATGATAAAAGATGAAATGTTGTTACATTAAGTGTTCACTGTTGGGTTTGGAGGCACCCTTTTCCCATCTGCTTAGGTTCCTATACCTGTTATTTCCTCCCTTTCTCCCTCACATACCTGAAAAGACACCCAGATTGGAGGAGTAGGGAAGGGATGAACCCTTTGCAGCCCAGACCTGCCTCCTTGTCCAGGGTCCACTTGGTCTGCCCTCCTGGTGAGGTGAGCAATTTCAATACAACCCATGGCTACTAAGTACCCACAATTCCAAAGTCCAGTAGCAGAAGACAAATTGTTGCCCCAGTCAGAATTGCACTCACAAATCTAACTGTGACAGGAAATATAGTTGAGATTTTAATCTGCCTGCATGTCTTACCTTTCAAAAGAAATTCCTAAATCAAGAACGGAAAAGGAGTTATTTATAGACTTTCTCAAACCTCAATGTCCAATAGTACTACTTTGTTGACTGGATTTGTAAAATCTAAATCTTACTTGCCAGTTAATGTAATGAGCTTTCTATGTGAAATAAACAAAATTTTCCATTTGCACATTACATGAATTCTTGCACATTGCAAGAATTTGGGTCATCTGTGCGGTTTTGGATTTAGATGCATAAAGAATTCAAGAATTGTCAGAAAGCCTTCCACCCAGATTTAATAAGACCTGAGAGGCTGGGCAGTGTGCTTGTGCGAAAGCAGTGTGGAGACCCCAGAAGTTTGGATAAACCAGGAATGTGCATTGTGTGAGGAAAACTACAAGGCCTATAAAAGGGGGGTGTCATGTGTAAAACTTCACCTGTGCTCAACTTGTACTAATTTTATTATTGAGTCAGAAATTGTAAGTCAGAAACTCTAGACTTGCAACTTTATTTTAAGTGATAACTCTAGTCTAGTGTTTCCCAAAATGTGATCTATCAATCAATAGTCCAAAAAGATGTGATTTATATGGGTTTTATGGTCAAAGGACCTTAGAGATGTGAAAACAGTATTGTCTTTCTGCAGATTTGATTTTCTATTAACTTAACAAGGCTCTTAAGAAACTTAGAGCAAAGAAATTGTTTTATTTTTACCTCTCTTCCATTAAGTATTTATGAGTATTCCATAAAACTATATTCTAAGCATCAAATTCTAGGAAGTTCTACACTAGAAGATATTTCAGCAGTAAGGTATTTGTTACTAGTAATAGTCCAAACTTCTATATAATTAATCAATGAATAGTTATTGAATGTCTCCTCTAAGTTATAGAGGATTACAAAAGATTCCAATCATGACTGACCAAGGAACTACAGAATTTGGTACCAGAGAAGTGGGATCCTTGCTTTGTCTGTACCTGACCATCTATCTCAGCAGCTTTTGGTCTGATTTGTGGGAAGAATTTGGAAAGGTTCTGAGATGCCAGCTGAAAAAGTAGACCTGGAGCACCTTGAACTGTACTTGATGGAAGACTTTTCTCAGCTCTCAGAAGACTTGTATGATGGTAGAAATGATGTCAGTAAAGACCAGGCTTGGGAATTTTCTTCTAGAAAGGATTGCATTAGCTGTTGGACTCCAGACAATGTGTGTCTTGGTAGAAAGTTTGTCTGCATTTCGCTCTTATACAGAGACTTTGCCTGAGGCTAAGGGCAGTGGGCTAATTAATATTCAAGACAGTCTAACCTTGAGGCAGGGGCATGGCTACTACTGGGGTCTTTTATTCAGATCCAGGTTAAGAATTAAGAGCAAAAATTCCAGCAGCACTGTTTAAAACATTGTTGGTTTGGCCAGAAAGGAAGCAACAGTAAAGCTGTGGACTGCAAAGACAGAGTAGAGATCCTGATTGCTTAGAAGGAACAAGAGAATAGAAAACATGGCCTGAAGATACCACAAGAACCAGAAGGACTCCACTCTTTGCAGCCTCAAAATTGGAAAGGTTAAAGACTTTGCTTGGAGAATAGAGACCCAAATCACCAAGTTCCAGAATGCTAGTGGCCTATGGAAGTTCTCCTTCAGGATTTGCTTCATGGGCCCTCAATCCCTATGGCCAAGAGAGAAGGAAGCTTGGCTACTAATTCAACTGGTAGAAGAATTTGGGTCATCTGTGCGGTTTTGGATTTAGATGCATAAAGAATTCAAGAATTGTCAGAAAGCCTTCCACCCAGATTTAATAAGACCTGAGAGGCTGGGCAGTGTGCTTGTGTGAAAGCAGTGTGGAGACCCCAGAAGTTTGGATAAACCAGGAATGTGCATTGTGTGAGGAAAACTACAAGGACAGAGCAGAGTTGGGTCAGGAGAGAAGTCATGGGAGCTACCACGTCCAGAGGTGCCACAGGGGTGGAGCTGTGTAAAGCCTTTGCAGTGCACATCTTGCCACAAATTGCCTCTGACACTGGACATAGAACTACAGGACTTACTGTTTACCTTGCCAGAGTTTGGACTTGTTTTGGTCCCATTCCTTTCAATCCCCCTCTTTTGTACCTTTTGAAATGGAAATGTCTAACTTGTGCTATTGTATGTTAGAAGTGCTTAACTTTCTTTTCATTTGTTAAATGGGCTCACAGATAAGAATTTGCCTTAAATCTCAGAGGACACTTTGAACTTGGATGTTTCAGCAATTGTGAAACTGTTAAGACAGGCAATTCTTGGAGATGGACTAAATGCCTTTTGTATAAAAGGGTGCCTCTAAGTCTTTGGGAGACAGAGGTGGAATGTTATAGCGTGGGTCTAGATGTCCTGTCAAGGTCCCGAGCAGTAATGGGTGGGGCTTGGTCAGAAGTGGCTTAATCCAGAGTATCTGATTGATTCTCTTTCACTTTCTCTGCTCCCTTCTGCTTGCCATGGACTGTTTCTCCTCTTCAATGCCTCTCTGCCAGCACACCCTTCCTTGGATCCAGCCAATTATGGACCAAAACCCCTACAAACTGTGAGCTAAATAAACCTTTCCCTTTTTAACTTTGGGTATTAAATATTTTGTCTCAGCAATGAGAAAAGTAACTAAGATACTGGGTGTGTAACTTTGGAGACACAGGGGTTGTATTTTGTTTCTTCTGTTCACTTTTTGAGTATCACTGCATACCTAATTTGGCAAATGTTTGGCACACTACGAAACTCAAATATTTGTTGAATGAACAAACAAGTGAAATAGACCTAAATGAGAATATGAACAGTTATTTCTCCTTCCAAAATGGGTCTCATTCGCAAAGGAGAAACACAAAAGAGCCCTAAGACAATGAGCTTTTCCGAACAAAAGGGGTTGACAGTAGATCACACTCCAGTGTGATCATTGAATTTTTCCTTGCATCTCAATTCCTCTTTCATACTTATCCAATAATTGAGATGTTCATTTGTAACAGTGAAATTGGAATTTGTAAAAGATCATATGTTTTATCTCACTTAACCTATAGAACAAAGACAAAATCTCTGAGAGGAAAAATGGACCCTAATATTTTTCTCAACTATATTTATCAAAAGTGAACTGCTTTTATGTCCAGAATTTTCCATTCATATGTCTCTATAAGCTCTGAGATCACTCAAGGAATTTTATTATGTAACGGGGACTATTGAGTCAATGATCAAGGTATTATCAGTTTTGCATGTTATTCAAACAAGTACTTGACGTTAGCAGTCCTTGATTGTAGTATATTAATATCATTATTTCTGAAACTTTGAGAAAGAAAACAGTTATTTTCTAAGATTCAGGTTTGAAGAAAAGATTGTATGTGTGTGGGGGGTGCATGTGCATGTGCGTGTGTGTGTGTGCGTGTATAAATGCCAAAAAGTCTTTTTACGCACGGTTACTCTATTCTCTGAAATAAATTTTGGGATAAATAAGTTCACAGAGAGTTGTGCTAATCTGAGTCTGAGAAGTAAGATAGAAGATAAAGTTTGGGTGCTGAAGCATTAGAACTCATGGGACTGACATTTATAACAGCTGGGCATAAAGCTACAACTTGCCTCTGACCTGGAAAATCCAGGTTACTGAATTATTAAGAAGCACAAGGCTTATTATGTTCTCAATAATTGCACAGCTCTTAATATAGTGCTTGGAAGGGCCTCTGTTAATCCTCTTTTAAGGTCCTTTTCATTTAAAACGGACATGGCTTTGTAGTAAGACTCTCTTTGCTTAGTTACTAGACAGGCACATGTGAAAACTTCCTGAATAAAACCCCAATAGCATTAGAAATAATATCAAGAATCAAAAAATGGGATTATATCAATCCAAAAAGCTCCTGAGTAGCAAAGAGACAGCCTATAGAATGGAAAACAGCTTTGCCAACCACTCTTCTGATAGAAGACTAATATCTACAGTATACAGAGAGCTGGAAAAGAAAAGGCTGCTGTTTTGTGTCCTCTTTTACACAGTAGAACTTCAGTTCATGGACCACACTGCCCCCTGCAGGCTAGACCATAACAAAACTCAAGGAATGGGCACAAAGACAGGATCGCAGGGCAGGACCATGGGGTGAGCTTACATCTCCAGACAATTTAAAGTAGTTTTTTCCTGGATTTCTTTACAAGAGTATGTGCTAATAGCCTTTCCTAAAAGGCTATCAGTCTCAGAGATTATAACGTATGTCCCATAGTCTCTCTTTATTTTATTCTCTAAGGCAAATTACAGATTTTTCAGACAGGAAAGTAGAAGTACAGGTATTTTATCATGTGAAATCAACTTAAAATACATAAAGCATTTCCACTGTTGTCCTCTGTGCTATAAATAACATGTTAAGGCAAAACTTAACTCTTTACTTCTCAATTTAATACCCATATTTTCCATTTCACAGTAACTGTTATTCAAAATTTTTACTTCTAAAGCAAAATTTTTCAGTTGCCACATAATACACTGAGGTATAAGTGCACTTAATATGCAAATTACTAACGTAATTTAATATTATCTTCCCTCCTGTTACTGTTTAATTTGGTGTTGAACAGCTGAGGTCTGAGATTCTTAATCAAAGAGCACTGAGTGAGGCAATTTCTAAAATCAAATGGATTTTTCAATTGTTTTGCTCATTATTTATAGCTATCAAATTGTAAAACGATCCTCAAAATGCATTCACTGACTGCTGCCCCTACCGGCCGACCAGCCTGAGCACAGGCTTATCATCAAGTGATACAGCGTAATGGCAAAGCAGAGCATCATATCCCAGCCCACTGCACACCTGAGGTGGTAAGTTACCTTCTTAAGTCTCATTTTCATCATCTGTAAAATGGAGATAACAACAGCTCCTCTTTCATGTGGTCATTGAGAGGATTAGTGAGATAATCCGAGCAATGTATTGGCAAAGTGCCTGAAAGTAACAAGTGCTCAGCTCTCATTTAGATGAATTGGAGAGCTCATACTCAGCCATTACTGATGCTACCCATTGGAAAGCGGAAGTAGTCTGAGAACTATATCAACCATTGTTCTTAGCCACAACAATCAGAGCAAATCATGAAGAAGTGTCATTCCCATTTCAGCACAGAGAATCAGTCGGATCTTGGAGCTGGTTTCCCACATGGTGCCTGTCTGGGGCAGACAGGAAGGACAGGAAGGAATTGCAGCTGTCATGTGCATTGGAGCTCAGGGAGCAGTGGGTAAGGCAACAGCAGTTGGCATCCAGTTGAGGCTGTATTAGAGGTTAGTAGAGGGAAGGGCAGGATGAGACGAGGCAGTCAGCTGGCCAAATGTGAGGAGACTGTCATTGATCTAAGCAAAACAGCAATGGGTCAAATCCAGAGAATGAGGGCTGAGGTTTAACAAGCTGGTGACATCCAATAGGAATTAGTGACTGGAAAGCTCCCTTGGAAGCCCCTCATTGACACATACCACTTTTTTGTAAGTTAACAGACAATGTTGTGAGATTTTATTATATAGAACATGATGTTTTGAAGGACCAATGGCTTTTGATACCAAAGTTCCAAGCAAACTTTCTGACTGTTCTCATTATGATGGGCACAGTCATACCGGCCAGAGGTCATCTCACTTCCCCCCATAAACTTGAGAGCTACATGCCAGTGGGCCGGAAAACCAAGTCTTCCTACCTGGAGCTCCCTGAGGAAACACAGGAACCCAAATGATTCAGAGGCTGATCAAGGTAAACCAGAGTCACCTTCTTTTCTTTGGGCACCTTTTC
Source organism: Ctenomys sociabilis (assembly GCA_004027165.1). NCBI lineage: Eukaryota > Metazoa > Chordata > Mammalia > Rodentia > Ctenomyidae > Ctenomys > Ctenomys sociabilis. The sequence continues at coordinate 16,356 of PVKA01022707.1, read as the reverse complement.
CTCAAGTAGCGTGCAAATCTCGAAAGAGGAAAGGTTCAGTCACCTCAAATGCAGTCTTGGCAAAGTAATGATTTTGGCAGATGGATAAAAAGCTTAGTATTAGCCCTCACTGTTTAAGGGCAATCAAGAGTGAGACAATATCTGCACACGATAGGGTCGTCTTTGCCCTCTGACCTCAAAACTATACCATAATGATAAGTGAGAGGCAGTGTTTCTCCCCATTTGGAGAAACATTCTGATACACCATATGAAAAATCCAATTGTGGTCTGGGAAGGTAGCTCAGAGGCATAAGCACCTGCCTGGCAAGCACAAGAATGAGTGTGATCACCATACTGAGAGAGAGAGAGAGAGAGAGAGAGAGAGAGAGAGAGAGAGAGAGAGAGAGAGAGAGAGAGAGAGAGAGAGAGGCAGACAGACAAAGTGAACACAAAGAAAATTCCAATTGCTAAGAATATTTGAGGGAAGCAATATAGCTACTAAAAAAATCATGTCTCTATGAAGCTTGGCTTAAAAAGCTGTCATTATTACAAAAGGTGTGCAGAGATATAAGTAACCATGACCCCTGAGAGGTAAAGAATCCGCATTTATACACAAAACACCTGAGACGTTACCATCAAAATGATATAGCAACATCAATATAACACAAGGACATTTTTTTCTAGGAGTTAAATTTAAAAAGCTAAACATACTAAAACAGCATTAAAACCATAAGTAACTGGGCTCAGCCGCAGTTGGCGATCATCCTGAATTGGAATGTGAGAAGGTACAAATGAATAAATTCTAATCTTTAACAGAAAGACAAAATGATGACTAACGCTGTTCCCATCACTCAAATCAATCTTCAAAGTCATTTAACTTACACTTTCTATCAGCATTGATAGCAACTAGTTTTGAGAGCAGAGAAACCTTTTTTAAAGCACAATAAGCATGATAGCAAAAGAATGAATGACAGTCAACTTGCACCGCACGTTACACTCACAAATCACTAGGTCTCCACAAACGCGAAGCCCGTTTTCTAGTGTGGTTCCCATGCGCCCTCTAGTGACCGTGGAGGTCAGTGAACACAAATCTTTCTCCCAAGACCCTGTCTCCGAAGATAAGGATTCACTAAACGTTCAATTTTGCTGTCAGTTAAAGATAGAACCTCTGTCACACTTATTTTCACAACTATAATTCATCTCAGTTTCTTTCATTAAGAACTAATATAGAGGATAAAACTATTAAAGAAGATGCAACAGAGCCATCTGAACACATTTCACATAAATTAACAATTGCCTGATACTCTGGGGATAGTTTTGAGAGCAGAGAAACCTTTTTTAAAGCACAATAAGCATGATAGCAAAAGAATGAATTAATATATTTTCAAAATTATGTATTTTATATAACAAGTTTCTTTCCCTTCTAAAATTTTGGGATTTCAGTGACTGAAATCACCATAATGGCTAAATCAAAAAAACTAGTTTCTAAGTGCCTGATGACTGATTTCCTCAAACATTAGTGTTTTTCTTTAAATACAGACTTTCATCAGAGTCTTTAATCCCTTAATCCTGTACCCAGAGGCGCTTAGATTAATAGCTTGTGTTCTGCAGGCCTGCTCTGCTTAACTTTTAAATTTCCTTAATAGTGGCGAACATCTGCACCTGAATTTCTGGTACTTTCTCAAGCAGGCATTGCGCTTGGCCACTTCTGTCCTATTATCCCCAGGGCTGAAATGCCTGGCCCCGTAGGGAAGGAACCTGGGCACTGCATTCGCCCCAGGTGCACTGAGCTCAGTGCTGCTTGTCTGTCCCCTGAGTCAGGACTGATTTCAGTTCTTTTCATAAATGTCTTTCTCTAATCCTAGTACTCAGCTAACCTTCTATCGGGCAGCATACACAATGCTACTAGAGATGCATCCTAAAGAACACGACAAAAGCCCACCTTAAGAACAGAGGAATGAGAACTCAAAAGTGAGAAGTCTTAATTGACTTCAAATGTGATGTTGCCTTCAAACTTAGTAAAGTTCACTTGTGTTTCTATTTTGTCTTTGTTCTGAGATGACACAGCCCTTCCTTCCCATGTAGCAAAAATTACCATATCTCCTTACTGCCACAAGCCACTGCTCACATGTGGAGCCAGAGATCAGCTTACAGATAAATTGTGGCCAGGCAGGCCAAGAAAATGGAACATGACACTCACAGGCGTGCTGCTGTCAGAAAAGGTGTTCATGCTCATGGAACTGCTCAGCTTGTCTGAGGAGACAGAGGGTGGGGATGGGCTCCTCTTCTCCAGGGGGTCATGCCGCTGCAGGTACTCACGCCACGCTCGCTGGATGCTGTGGAAAGCCAGCACACATCCTGTCACTCCCAGGTCACTGCCCATGGAGGAGAGAGACAGACAGACAGACAGACACAGAGGGACATAGAGAGAGAGACAAAGAGAGAGAGAGAGAGAGACAGAGAGACAGAGACAGAGAGAGATGGAGAGAGAAACAGAGAGAAGGAAAGAAAGAGAGATAGAGAGAGAGAAGAAACTACAGGGAATCTGAAGGAATTTGGAGACAGAGAAAACGTAACACAAGACTATGCCTCAGGAAATCAGAAGAACACATAGGATCTGAGTCTACCTGGGCCACCGAGTTCCACTTCATTTTCCTGGGTTAACTTTCACAGACTTGCCTGGGCTAACTCAGCTTGAGCCAACTTGGCAAAAAGTCTTTGGTGAAAGTCAAAGTGGTTTGCACACTTGAAAGCACACTGATTTATGAGGCACAAAATCTTCTCATTTTTCATCTTATATTTCAAATGAGAATAATGGATAGGCTGACTATCACATCTTCATTCAGTCAGCATTTCAGTGTTGAGGGCCCGTTCTGTGCCAGGGTCAGTGCTAGGCTCTGGCCCACACAGAGAAGCGGTGCCTTTCAGGCCTGCAAGTGAAGGGTGGCATTCGTGACTTTGTACAGTGAGCCTCCGGCCATCCTACCCTGAACGCGCCCAATCTCATCTGATCTTGGAAGCTGAGCAGGGTCGGGCCTGGTTAGTACTCGGATGGGAGATATTGTACAGTGAAATCCGTGTGGCCAAACTGATGCTCGTGCTCTCAGAACAAGACAGACAAGACCACTGCAGTCATGAATTTTGTATATTATGGGAGGAAATAGATGAGAAAGAAAGAAGAAAGAAAGAAAGAATTTGAAAATTTTATGTACTATTAAAAATTAAAGTAACTTGCGATTAAGTGACTATGTAAGATTATATTCAAGGAAATTATTTCTCATGCTTAGTATCAGAAAACATCTTCTACTTTGAGTGGCAGAAATTTCTGGTGGCTGGAAACTAAGTGACCCTTTCCCCACGATTGGATCCCTTACTTGAGATTAACATCTAGGTCATTAAACATACTCTAACATTTTCTAAGGATTAGCTGGACAAGCAGCCCAATGGTCAAGATTTAGCCTTTTAAAATAATTTGAAATAGTTATGTTAATTCCATCACTCTGTCTTCTAGACACTTGAAAACCTCTGCCACATATAATTCTTCCACACACAATCTAAGCCACTAAAGTTCTTTCTGTATAAACAAATTGATATATTTTCATTTGGCTAGAATGATTCAAAGATCATCAATTTTTAATAGTGAGAGGATTTGCTGGGCTTGATGTGCATGCCTGAAATCCCAATACTCAGGAGACCGAGGCAGGAGGATTGTTGTGAGTATGAGACCAGCCTGTGCTACAGGTGAACTCAAGGCCAGCCTGAACTGCATAGTGAGACCCTGTCTCAAAAAGACAAAAAAAAAAAAAAAAAAAAAAAAAAAAAAAAAAAAAAAAAAAAAAAAAAAAAAAAAAAAAAAAAAAAAAAAAAAAAAAAAAAAAAAAAAAAAAAAAAAAAAAAAAAAAAAAAAAAAAAAAAAAAAAAACGAAGAAGAAGAAGAAGAAGACACAAAGAACACAGAAATGCTAGCAAATATTGAGTCTGTATGGTTTTCCCCAAGTAATCAACACTTTGTGAATTGTAGTACTAAAGGGAGAAATCACAAGCTGCAGAAAAATAAAAAAAAACATGCCTTAGTGTCAGGGTTAGCTTTTCTGGTGCCAGGAAATCTCAGCCCCTAAAGTTGGCACAGAATTGCAAAAGTAAAATTATTTTGAGTGTCCTCCAAATTATACACACTTCAAACCCCACCAAAGCAGGCTGTCTCTATGTTTTGAGTTGAATTATATTTGCTCACTGTTTTATTGTACAGGCTTAGTCAAATCAACTTTCCCTCCTTTTCTCTTTTCTCCTCTTCCTCCTCCTCTTCTTCCTCCTCCTCCTCTTCCTGCTCCTTCTCCTCTTCTTCGTCCTCCTCTTCTTTCTGCTTCTCCTTTCTACCCTTCTCTCTGTCTCCCTGTCTTGGAGACACTTTAAACAGAATCTTAAAGACAGACTCTGTAAGACTGCCTGAAACTTGTTTCTTCCATCACCTATTTTATTTAAAAATGCTTTCACAACAGCTGCCGTTTTTGAGGCCTCCCAGAGTCCACCTAAAAAGTCCTGCCACTTGAGGACAGCTCAAAGGCTCAAAGGGTGTAACATTTGAAAGGCAGTTAAGAATCTGAAAATACTGACAATCACTTTAGTTTAATCACGTTCGCCAAATTTCACTACATTTCACTTTATCTTTCTAAAAACAAAAAACAAAAAACAAAAAAACAAAAAAACGCACCGTGATTATTGAAAAAAGGAGTCTGCAGCAGCCATTTGTAGTAGCTAATAGCATTACATTTAGCTTGGTGAACAGCAGGGGGCAGCATTACACCTTTAAAGAACCAAGAGTTTTGCCAAGAACTTTCTTACGTATTCCCATTTGCTTCCTAGTTTTATGAAATCTGGAAACACACGATTGCCTTAAATCAGAGATTAAGCAAACAATATTCGCGTCATTTAGCAGAAGGAGATCTTCAAATGATAATACTCTAAAAATGTATGTTTAAAATACTGCTATACCCACATTTCCGCATACAAGTTATTTTATTCTTTAATATTTCACTTATAGCCATTGCCCATAGACCCTGCACCAAAAAAATAGAAAAAAAAAAAAAAAAAAAAAAAAAAAAAAAAAAAAAAAAAAAAAAAAAAAAAAAAAAAAATATATATATATATATATATATATATATATATATATATATATGGAACTAATCTTACTTCATAGAAAGCACATATCTTATTCTTTTTCAAATTTAATATAATAAATACTTCCCATGTATTATATGTCCTTCATATTCACAGTTTTAAAGACTAATGGGCTAGCTAATGTCTTTAAGTGGGTGTTGGAGGTTAAAATAGCAAATTATCTTCACCATATTATGCTGCAACCCTATTATGGTGGTGCGCTTCTGTAGTCCCAGCACTCAGGAGGCTGAGGCAGCGAGATTTCTATGAGTTTGAGACCAGACAGGGATACATAGCAAGAACTTGTCCAAAAAGAGAAAAGAAAGAAAACAGACAAACAAAAAAGAAAAAAGGAAGATGGCCTTAAATACTATGCCCAAATATTTAAGAGCATAATACTTATCATGCACGCTGCTCTTTCTTCTCCAAATTTCCCGCCATTCCTTACTGAGAGTGGGCTGCGAGAAAGGCCCCGTTCCCTCAGCGGGAGCTTTGGCCTGCCCAGCACCAACACCCCTCCTCTGTCTTGCTTCAGCACCCATTTCCACCTGCCACAGGGGCTATGCACAACCTGTCCACAGGTGCAGATGCTCATAATGCAAGGCCCAGGTCTGTGGAAGCCACATCTCGAATGTTCATAGGTCGGGAGCTTAATGTGCACATCTCTTGTTCCATCACAAAATGAGGGTGTTGCTAAGACATAAGGAAAAGGGTGCACGCAGTGAAGAGTGACGTCTACATGACAGCTTGCCGAGGTGTGCTTGGGATCTTGCCACAGCATGCAGATGCCGGCCCTGATGAGACGGACAGCACCCTGACAGGACTGGGGTCTGCTCCTCCTTCTGAGCTGCACCCCACACCCTCATCTGTCGTGCACCTTCATCCCCAATTATTCTCCAGGCTTTTTTTTTTAATTGTTCACTTTATTTTAGCAATTATCAGCAGGAACAAGCTAGGAGCTAACGTGAAGGTCACTCTCTGATAACTTTATACCTGACCGCAAACTGAGCTTCGTTTTCGTTGTTGCTGTTTACGTATTTGGTGCAGGGTCTCACTATGCCTCTTGGACTGGTAGTGATCCTTCTGTTTTCAGCCTCCCTAGCCCTGGGATTACAGGCATGCACTACCATGCTGAGCTCAGTGGCTGGCGAGTGCACCCAGGGGCAGGGCTTGTGTGGCCTGTGGTGCCGAGACCAAACCCTCATCCCTTCACTTGCCTAAGCAAGCGCTTAGTCCGCTGAGCTATCTCACCAGCCCTTGAGCTTTGGTTCTTACACACACACTAAACTTTAGTACCAGAGCTTCATGGAAAGCTGGTATTTGGGTGCTTTCACTGTCAGTTTCATTTTTCACTAAACTTTCTAACTTATGTGGTTTGCCTTTGCCTGATTTTCAGAGAGCCTTCCTTGTATTTTCCCATATCCTTTTCTTTACTGTGTGATCCTGGCTCCTTCACCCTTTAAACACAGTCCTTTGATTTTCCAAGATGGAAAGTCAAAATTACTTCTTAACAGTCCTATCCATGAGCCAGGTAACACGCCCTTCCTGACACTGATACTGCACACTTGTCCTACACAAGGCCTACACTTTCTCATTAGGACTTCCATGCTGTCTAAATATGAAGAGCTGAGATCCTTTCCTGCTGCCCCAGCCCACCCCGGGATTCCTATTCGTACAGTTCCAGTGCAGCAGCCTATACTTGAGAATGGTTCTCACCTGGCCTTAGCTTTCACATTCAGAGCTGGGCCTGCCAAGCTCCCCAGCATCCCCCCTCAGGGCTTGCAGCCCGGGCTGCATTGAGCCCCTGCAATGAAACCCACAGTGCTCTCTTCATTAGGAAAGAGACAGGAGACCCCAAGAGCACAGATTTTATGGTGTAGTTACCCTCACTTTTCTCTGCATCCACCAATGTATGTCAGAAGGTCCTAAGAATGACCTTGGGACATAGGATAGAGGTCCACCATTCACATCAGTGCCCAGGACTCTGAAAAACTTCTGTAAGGAACAATTGCTGTGAGTAGCCTCACTTACTGAGTGTGCCAGGCTCCATCAGGGAAAGGGGGTCACAGGACACAGCCCTAACAGTGAAGAAGTGCAACTACATTGATTGCAGCTTCAAGGAATCTCAACAATTGCTTCCTCCAGAGTGACAGGCTTAAAGCCACTTAAAATGAACTGCCTAGAAGCCTAACTATTGCCATTAATAAGCCCTGGCAAAGAGCAGATCAGGAGGGGGGGGGCAGGGGAGGGCAGGGGAAGAGAGGAGCAGCTAATGGAAAGGAAAGGCCTTGCATCACCATGGAGGGAAAATGCACAACCTGTCAAGTGAGTTAGGGATTTGATAACTGAATTAGACAAAAGTCACTGAACTGGAGTAAATTCTCTGATGGGACCCAAATTCCATCCTCGGGCAAAAATAAGTTCTCTCTCTCCATCATCCCCCTCCAGTAAGTAGAAATGGAGTACAGATTTATTAGACAAGATAAAAGCTATTTACCTGTACCTCACTGAGCTGAGACTCCTCCATCAAACCAGAAAACATGAAAGCATAAAATCCCAGATGCCCTGAGCTGAATGGAAATACAGATTCACAGAGTTTCCTCTTCCTCCTCCTGCTCCTCCTCCTCCTCTTCCTCCTCCTGCTCCTCCTCCTCCTCGTCTTCCTCCTCCTCCTCCTAAATTCCTGACACCTGCCCCTCTACCTCTATATATTGGAGATAAGAAAGTGGAAAAAGATCAAGAAGTTTTCCTAACTTAATTTCAGCATTCAAATTAAACACTTTTTTTCATAACCAACTTTTCCTCCCCAGCACTCTTGTCTTTATGAGAAAATTCCTCATGATGGAAAGGCCTACTTTTGCAAACTACTGCCTGCATAATGGAGCTGATATATATATATATATATATATATATATATATATATATATATATATATATATATATATATATATATTTCTGCTGAGTAGCAGCAAATGCTAATAATCTACAAAGCAGGTATGGTAGTCCATGCCTATAATCCCAGCATTTGGAACGCTGAGGTAGGAGGATTACCATGAGTTCAAGACCAACCTAGGCTACACATCCAAGGCCTTGTTTAAATATACACATATATGTCAGCCTGTGCTATTCTTAGTTATTGGTAAACAGCTCACCTTTGCATATAGGGAGCTTTGTAGGCTCAAACATGGCTCTGAGCCATCAGGCCTCCTGCTAGGGAGTTCTGTGCCACCCTTACTGATCAGAGTAAATCCATCCATCCAAGCACTATACATAAGCATGGTAAAGCTAAGACATGCAGAAGAAATGGAAATCAAAAATCTATATTATCCAGTCAATGGTTCTGTGAGCCCAAGGGAGGCAGTTGCTGCTTAAGACAAGGAGAACACACTGTGCAGTGTGTAAATGTGAGCTGAAGAAATGTGTAGCTTTGTACTTACAACTTTCAGATTTTTTTTCAGAAGTTGAAAAACAAGAACTTACATTTTCACCTTTGATTCCAAGGGCTGTAGATTAAGAGGATATTTTTCAATATTATTCTCCACATCCATGGCCAGCTGGTGACTAGAAAGAGAAAGAATGTCTCAATAAAGATCAGTCTGGGAAGTGAACATTCATAATAATAATACTATTAATTTCAATGTTTTGATCAAGGAAAAAGATTTAGTTTTATCCATCTGTGTTAATCAAAAGAATCCTAAAAATAGGTGATGGAAAAATTACTGTGCACTAGGAAGAAACGCTGGTCTTTGTCTTCCTGCTGCTAACTCCCTAACCTCTACCACTGAGCTCAGCATTCACCACTAACACATGAAAACCATTGCCTTCAGAAAAAGAAAAGGGGAGCACAAGGGCTGATCATTTCAGAAAGAGGTAAAACGTAAGGAGACAATACACCGCTCCACCCTCTATGACATTGGCCAAGTAGCAAATCATGGCGACATCTCTCATGCTCATGGTGTTGCTGTCATGGAGACTTTCATCTGTGTTGTTTCCAAGTCCCTGTTATAAACAAAACACGAGCTCTAGACAGATGACCAGTCCCGAAGAGCTTCTGGGACTGTTGCGGGGCTGCAGCGATCAAGAGGAAGAAGGCCTTGGGCTGAGGGCTTCAGAATGGACAAGAGGTGGGTAAGCTGAGAGTGAACAGGCATGAGGAAGTGATATTAGACACTGAGTACAACAGTACAGGTGAAAAAATCAAAGGCTATGGTTAGAAACTAATTCAAGCCCTTTAGCACAAATGAAAGTCAAAAGTGAGAATATAAAAGGAAACGAGTTTGGAAAAGCAGAAAACTAACAATTACTGGTTACACAATGAGTACAACTCATTTGAGTAGAATTTTAAAATTAGTACTGAGGACTGAACCTAAGAGAACTTTACCAGTGGGCCACATCCCAGCCCTTTTGCTTTTCAATTTTGAGATATGGTCTCACTGAGTTCCTCCAGCTAGCCGTAAACTTGGTTTTTTGTTTTGTTATTTGTTTTTATTTTTTATAAAGATTTGTATTTTGGATGTTTGGTCCAATTTTGCATAATTTTTTATTCATTTTAATGATAAAAAAGATAAAATAGCAATAAAAGTTTGTGAACAGGTTAGTAGGACAGTTACAATAATTAATACATTACATATTGTTGTCTTCATAGTAGTTATTCAGAGTACAAGATGCAGGCATGATATCTTATCTAAACAATACTACTACAAAACTTTCTTCTCAATGAACTAAGAAAGTAGCTGTATATCCTAACTATCTTGTGTATACATACATATATATATTTTACAACAAAATGGCCCTTTATTTATGTCCTACTTTTTTGTTTTGTTTTGTCAGAGATAGGTATTCCATTGCTGTTAGAGAAGCTGTATTTGGAAAAGTCTTTACTGCCTCAACCTTTGGAGTAGTGGGATTACAGGCATATTCCAGCATTCCTAGCTTGATGTAGATATTTTACACTTATAACCGCATTTAACTTTTCCAGAAACATCCACAAATTAGGTATGATTTCCCCCATTGTGTATCTAAGAAATAAGCAGCTCAGTGAAGTTGAACCCAATATACAGAAGAAGCCATATTGAAACTCACATCCTGCAACTCTCTCTCACTGTAAGACATGAGTTAGAAGCTTTGGGCTCAGGCTCATGGTTCTTAATTTCATTAGTTTCAGTTTTCCGAGGTCACGTATTTCACATCCATTTCAGTACACATACATGTGGTAAGTTGTGTGTGTGTGTTTTAAGGAAAAGTTTTAAGAAATATTATGTCCCCAACTGTATATAACATAGTGTGATTTGTTTTTTAACTTTTAGGGCTTTATAAGGCCTCCAACGACATGCCACATCGATTTAACAAACTATCAATGAATTGTGACATTCAGAATGAAAAAAATTTGGCAAGAGAATATAATGAATGGAATGTGTAAGATTGCTTGCAGCAGAGTGCACACAAGGGAGGGCCAGCTACGTAGCAGACTGTAAATTACCGAGCAGTGAGGGCCAGGATTGTGACGGCAGTAAAGAAAAGCAAAAGGCAAGAAAACAATTGCTGTGGGACTACCTCTAAGAATCAAAAACATACTCTGTACTTCTGTTTAGCAAGGAACAGCCAGTGAGGTAGGAAAAGCCCAGAAGACCAGATAAGTTCCTATGAGGCACTAGGAAGTGCCGTGAACTGAACCTAGCTCTCTGGTGGCTCCCTCAGCCTGATGGTTGGGAGGAAAGACAAACATTCACTGCCTGCTCTGGCCCTCTATGGTCAGAGTTTATTGTTACTTCTTCATTATTTTCTTATTCCCAAAATTTAACATCATCCCTTATGTTCCAGTGATGACCCAAAGCACTGGGGATAAAATGGTAAGAACAATGCACCAGCCCTGTTCTTTCAGCCTGACAGTGTGGATGGACAACAGACAGGAAACAGAGGAGTAATGAGTGTTCTCGGTGAGGGAGGCCTGTGGGGGGCCTAATCCAGGGCAGGTGGACACAACCATCTTGTTTTTATGATTCTATGGTCTATAGCAAGGATACCACATCATTCTGTTAATTAAGCATACATCAGCGATTAGGTAATAGGGATACACATGAGTGTGTTGTGGGGTCAGTGTCTATGCAATTATAGAGGTAATGTTTCCACAAAGAGAAAAAAGTTATATTAGAAAATTTACTCATTTGGGATATAATTGATATAAGAATCTATAAACTGCAAATATCCATTGGTTTAATTTGGCTAGCACTGGTCCATTCCATCAATAATTGCCTGTGATTAATAAAGTGATTAAGAATCAGTAGAACGTCTGATTCGCAAGCATACATTTCCTACCAGAGATGAAGCATGATTCTGTAATTTAAAAAAATGGCAGCGAGCCTGAGGTCATACTTAAGTTAATAAATGATTATCATAAACAACAGAGTCATAAGCAGCCTTCTAATTGCTAAGCGGCCTCCGTACCAATCACTCTTCTCTGTTTCTGGGCACTTGCCAAGCTTCACTGAGCGTGTGTGTGTGTGTGTGTGTGTGTGTGTGTGTGTGTGTGTGTGTGTGTGTATGAATAGCCTCAAGTGACCCTACATATGGTGTCCACCAGTGTGGGGTTGGAGCTTCCCTCCCTTCACACTGTCTACCACAAAACCCTGTCAAGCTTTCAGAATAAGTGTAAGGTTCCAAAGGGGAACAACCGATCAACTGCTACGACGCCGCTATCACTTACGGTCACTTCGCATGGCTGAGGCGATTTACATCAGTGCCTAAGTCAGCCACTGACCCCTTTCAAGGACACAGCCCTGCAGTAGACCACGAAAGTCTCCAGAAATCTATGCCGGGGGCACAGTGGTCAGGGCCAGTGGCCCCTGCTTATCTCTCTTCTGCCCTGCAATCAGCATGGAGGGGACGGTCTCTCTACATACCTGGATGTTTTCACAGGAGAGAACTCCCATATGACTGGAAAAGCAGACCAGTCATTTCCACAAGCTTTTAACTTTCTCGGGTCTCTAGATAACAAAGGGGAAGAGCAGGCAGGTAGAGGCCGAAGTCTATATATATATGCCATTAATTTCCACTTCTCTTCCTTAGAACAGACTTCTGGCAAAGATGCATAGTGGTAGTAATGAGAGGTTTAATATAGAGTTCTGGCCAATTAGCAGGAAAAAAAAAAAAACCTTTTCGATTTCATTTCCTGCATTAAAGTCAATAATGAAAACTGACATAGCTAGGACTAATAAATAAATAGGCTGAACATCACAGGGACAGTGTGTCCTCAGAGGGCTGAGCTGCATGAGGAGATTATTGACTAACTGACAGAAATCTAGAGCACATCTACACCTCTGCTTTAGCCCCAGGTCTGCTTTACAAGCACCCGAAGGGAGCTCTGAAGAAACACTGGTTCCAGGGCTGCTCTCCAGAATCTAGATTAATTTTGTTTAGGGCGAAGCTTAAGCCAAAGCATTTCTATTAAGCTCCCTGAATGATTCTGAGTGCAGTCAGAGTGAAGAACCAGTGGCCTGACCCATCGTCCTCACCACACGAGTACGCACAGAAGAAAAATCTTTCGGGCATCAGCTGAAACCTCCACAGCTATTCTTATTACAGATAGCTAGTGATGAGAGTGACTGGGAAGAACTGGGCTGCTTTTTATTCTTTTAATTTAAATTCAATTTACCTTAAAAGTAAACTTATGTCTACATAAAAACATGATACATATTAATCGGGTAATATATTTATATTTCAATATTTATACACTGGGTGATATTTCAATCAAATTAAATATAGCTATCTATATTTATTAATATATTTATCACTTTTGTGGGATGAACACTTTTGACGCATCTTCCTCTAGCCTTTCTGAAGGTGCTTTACTTACTGCTGCCTGCACTCTCTCTGCTATGCAACAGCAAACTAGAACTTCTTGCTCCTAACTGAAATTGGAACCCACTAATCACCCATTCCCACCCTACGCACTCCTGGCTCCCTGACTTTTAGCAACTTTCACTCTATTTTCAGCTTCTATGAGATTTTTTTTTACTTCACTGTATGAACAAGTTCCTACACAATATATCTTTCTGTGTCTGGCTTGTCCTATTTAATGAAACATACTCTAGTTCCATCCATGCTATGGCAAATGACAGGATTTCAGTCTTTTTCATGACTGGATAATATTCTATTTCATGCATATACCGCATTTTGTTGTCCATTTATCAGCATTTTGATTTATTCCATTTCTTGGTTATTGTTAATAGTACTACAATGAATACAGAAGTCCTAATTTCTCTGACATATTTATTTTCATTACTTTGAATATATCCAAGAAAGAGGGTGTTGGATCATATGATTGTTTTATTTTTAATTTCTGAAGAACCTCTACAATGTTTTCCATAATAGGAACTATTTTGGTTTTGATTATTCTTATTAATGAGAATAAGGATAACAAGGGCAAATGGACTCCTTGGGTTCCACAGAAACTTTGTTTGATCAAAAGGTTGGACCTGCCTTTCTAGGATGTTGTCTAATCCAAACATACACCCAGATGGCAAAGGAAGGGAACCAGCCCTGAGTGCACCATGCCACTCTGGGCTGTCTCTTTGGATGCCCTCAGGAAGACTGCCAAATCTGCACCATCATCTGCCTTTCTGAGGTGAGAATCCAGGCAACAAGGTGGTTAAATGACTTGTCAAAGCTGTCCTTTAGGGACAGTCAGAAAGAGGAATCAACCCAAGTTCTCCCATCTACAAATATTGTAACAACACTGAAGTCTTCCTTTGCATTCCTCCTGGATGCTCCCAGCGGCCACCGGCTTGCTCACTAACAGAAAAGACCATTCTGTTGCGTGATAGCCTGAAGTTCTATAAAAGCTATGACTTTCCTGAGCCGCAGAGGTGTTCCTCGTATAGCTTAGTCACTGATCCTTGTTCTACTTTCTAGAATAAGAAAAAAGGGTTGGTTTCTCTTCTATAAGAACATTCTTCTTTGGATTGAACTCAGGACCTTGCGCGTGCCAAGCAAGGTGTTCTACTTGAGCTATCTCCCCAGAGCCTCATTCGAACATTTAAAATAGCAACTTTGATCCTTGAGAGACTTTTTCACCAAGTGACACATCCTCAGCTGTTTTCAGTAGTTTCACACTGTCCTAGGCTGCTTGTAGTCTTCATTCACTTCTTCTGCAACTTTCAAGGATGTCAAAGTGCTTCTCAAAGGCAGCATCCATTGGTTCAGAGTTTCTGGGACTTGGCAAGAACAGAGAGGAAGGGCTCCGCAGGGAGCCAAACCTGGGCTTGATCACCCTCCTTACCACTCATGAGCTGTGGAGACTCGGACAAGTTGCTAAAAACTATCTGAGCCTTGTTCCTTGTCTTTAGAATAGAAACAACATTGCATACATGAAAAGCCATAATCAGAATTTGATGAGCAAGTGCCTTTCAGGGTTAATAGTGCAGAGTGCTTTCTAAATCCTCAATAAATGATAGCTATGCTTTTCTTCCCTGATATTGAAAGTGTATGTCTATTATTCAGTCTAATATTATGCTAATATTCAGAAACCCTAAAGATCATGAGCTAGGCTGATGGCAAATAGACCTCTAAGTGTTTGCCCACAAACTGAAATCAGGCTCTATTTGTTTTGTGTTCTAATCCAGATGTAGCACATGGCTTAACCACAACTGGCTGGCCTAGGCTGCACTGAGTGAAGAGTTGTTTTTTTTTTTTTTTTTTGATGTATGTAAAATACATGATATAGTTACACTATATACAAATAAAACTTCCTTCAAAAATATTTTTATTGTATCATAAGCCTATCCAACCTTCAGCCTCAACTGGGGCATTCCCACTTCCAAACCCATGTGGAAGACACTACCTTACTGTACTTCTATCTCTTTCAATTTCATCTCTTTCTCCCTGTTTTTTAAAGCTCTTTCACTTTGCTGTTTATTTTGAATGTCTGTTCTAGAAGTTTGGAGTTAGTCTTGCATTCTTTGCAATTTTTCTGCTTCCTTCTATAAATATTCCTGTATAAAAGCCAAATAGGACAGGGTTAATTTTCAAGCCTTCAAGCAAGCGTTCCAGCTTTGGGAGACTTCTAAGTGTCCTATTAATCTATTAATCGGTAGAGCTTGGGTATCAGCACTTAATTATGCTTAAGCCTGTCTAACCGTTTTAAATGATCCATGTTTCTTGGCCCTGATCCTAAAGATTTCATAAGAAACTGCCACATGTACTTAATCGCTTTTGTCTTCCAATGTATTTTTTGTGAGCTTTTCTACCTAGAAACTTATTTAACTTTTTAGTACTTTTACTTACCTTTCAAGCAAGCATTTCCCATCATTAACTTGTTCTAATGGATTCTTCAATCTTTGCAGTTCTTCCTATAAAAAAAGGAAAAGAAATACCTTACAAATTAGAATCATGTACTTCTGACAATATTACTTGAGGGTAACAGTTAGCAAAGTCAAGAGTGCACCTCATTAAGAGGTTTGCAGTTTGCAACTTAACTACATAATATGGTTAAAGTATACAAATAAAATATACAAATAAAACATCCTTTAAAATGCTTTCAATGTATCATAGGCCCATACACCCTTCAGGCCTCAAATGGGATGTTACGCTTTTATTTATTTATTTATTTATTTATTTATTTATTTATTTTGAAATTAAAATAGATTTAAAGATTTATTTTTTATTTTTTTCCATTTATTTTTATTTTATTAAAATACAAATGTCAATCAGACAGTTTCAAGACACCTTAACCATACAGAGTCAATGAATTAATACACTGCAAACTGTTTTCATAACGTTTTGGTATTGTACAAGGTGCATACATGATATTATATTTACAGGTATTATTTTAGCAGATATCTCTTATCAGTGAATTAAGAGTATAGTTGCTTACTTATCTTTTTTTTATAGCTGAATTATATAAAACATTCAATAATTATTTACCTAGTGGATGACCATAGCACTAAAAGCCGACATAATATCCTGTCCAACCACCATTAGTGCAGATCTTGCCTATCATAGAATTATGTAGAAGCACAGCATTATCTATCCCAACTGTACTGTCTATACACACACACATCATGATTTTTTCTTTCTACAACCCTTCCTTTGTCTACACCTGTCAAAAGTGGGCACTCCATTGACATTCAACTACCTTAGGTGCTTGAACTCGACACCACAATCCAACACAGTCCAGCATTCTGCAACCATAGGGAGTTATTCAAAGAAATTGTCGACCATATC
>PVKA01022706.1:0-36689 GCA_004027165.1 Ctenomys sociabilis | reverse complement strand
CTACAGAATAATGTACAGGACTACAAGATAAACCCTGAGAAGACTTCAATGACCACATAGGAAATATAAAGTTCATGTGTTGATATATAAGTTTTAATCTATCTGGGTCTTAACCATCCAGCAGAAAAGTATAAAAGTATAAAAATGAAGTATACATCGTGAGCCCATAATATTAAACTGAGCTGTAAATGGATATGGTCGACAATTTCTTTGAATAACTCCCTATGGTTGCAGAATGCGGGACTGTGTTGGATTGTGGTGTCGAGTTCAAGCACCTAAGGTAGTTGAATGTCAATGGAGTGCCCACTTTTGACAGGTGTAGACAAAGGAAGGGTTGTAGAAAGAAAAAATCATGATGTGTGTGTATAGACAGTACAGTTGGGATAGATAACACTGTGCTTCTACATAATTCTATGAGAGGCAAGATCTGCACTATTGGTGGTGGGACAGGATATTATGTCGGCTTTTAGTGTTATGGTCATCCACTAGGTAAATAATTATTGAATCTTTGATATAATTCAGCTACATAAATACCTGTAAATATAATATCATGTATGCACCTTGTACAATACCAAAACATTATGAAAACAGTTTGCAATGTATTATGTCATCGACTCTGTATGGTTATGGTGTTTTGAAACTGTCTGATTGACATTTGTATTTCAATAAAATAAAAATAAATGGAAAAAAAAAAAAGAAAGTAAAGACAACTGACACAAGAAAAGATTTAAAAATTACACTTTTGATAAGGGTTGCACAGAACAGAAAAAACACCTGTACGATTCAATAATTAAAATACACATGCCCCAAGTGAAAAATGAACAAAATATTTACAAACAATACAAAAATAAGTTCATAACCACATGATAAGATTCTCAATGTGTATTACAGAAATAAAATTAAGACCATAGTAAGATATCACTTTACACACATAAGGATGTCTATAAAATTAAATCTCAAGCACTGTAGTAGCACTGTAAAATAATATAGCCACTCAGGAAAATATTTGATAGTTCTTCAAAATTTTAAATTTCAAGTTTCTATTTTATCCAGAAGTCTCACACTTTTTACTTATTCACAAGAAATGAGAAGGTACATCCACATGCAAGCTTGTATATAAATCTTCATAAAATCATTATTGATGATAGACAAAATGGGAAAAACAAAATTATCATATACTTATAAATAAAATATGGTGTTTTTCAAAAAACAATAGAATACTATTTGACATTAAAAGAATAAATATTGGTACTTGCTGTATGATGGGTGAACTTGAAAACATTACACATTAAATGAAGGAAGCCAAGACATTAAAGAACACATATTGTATGGACTTCATTTTTTTGGTGGAACTGGGGATTGAACTCAGGCCCTTGTGCTTGCCAAACAAGCATTATTCTACTGAGCCATCTCTCCAGCCCCTGTCCACATATTGTATGATATGATTTATATGAAACATCCACCATAGGCAAATCCGTAGAGACAAAGTGAAGATTAGTAGGTACCAGGGCTAGAGGCAGGGTGGCTGGTAATGGGGAGTAACATTTGATAGGTATACAATTTCTTTTGAGTGAACAAAAATTTCAAGTTGTGACTGATGTTTGCATAACTTTGCAACAACACTAAAAACCACTGAATCATACATTTCAAAGGGATATATTATATGCTATGTGAGCTATCCTTCAATAAAGCTCATAAAATAACACCAAAAACCAAGACAGACCTAAATCAGCTTACACAAAGCCAGTCTACCTGAGCCAAAAAATGACAGGAAATGAGCCACTGACAGCTCTTGAAAAGCTGTTCCTGTCATGCTCATAGCTGTGCACTTTATTGTCTTCAGCTCCTTGTTTTATTTCCATAAATACATCATCAAATAGTTGATAACTGTCCTTTCATGGACACTTAGAATGCTTTCAGCCGTCCGTATGATGCTCTGACTTTATATATAACACACACGAGAACATATATACGTATATAGAAATATAATTACGTAACACACATACCCACAATAAGACTTCGCTATTCTTTTGGGAATATTGCTGTGCAGGAGAACTAGAGGGCCAAACTGTCCTCAAAAATCGTCTTCATCTCCATGCCTACCAGCACTGTAGGAAGACGCCTGCTTCTCCTGTGTCTTTGGCAATAGTATCCAGAACAAATGGAATTTTTAAATACAGACATCCAAGCATCACTACATTTATTTACTAGTCCTTTGTATTCCTTTTTGTGGACTGCTTTTTCGTGGAACTGGA
Organism: Ctenomys sociabilis; assembly: GCA_004027165.1. Taxonomy (NCBI): domain Eukaryota; kingdom Metazoa; phylum Chordata; class Mammalia; order Rodentia; family Ctenomyidae; genus Ctenomys; species Ctenomys sociabilis. Next base: position 34,434 of record PVKA01022706.1, on the reverse strand, counting down.
GATTGGACTCAGGCCTTTGTGCTTGCCAGGGAAGTGTTTATTCCACTGAGCCATCTCACCAGCCCCTGAACTTCTTGTATTTTTATTGCTTCTTTAAAAAAATGGCCTATTGAAATTGATTCTTTGATGATTCTGTTCCACAGGTGTGTCTTCTTCTGTTCTTTTTAAAATCACATAATTGGATAAAATTTTATGCTGTTGATTTTATTGGTGGTTTCATTCATGGCTGTGAGTTTTACATTTCTTTAAACATTGGGGGTATAGTCGTGGTGGCACATGCCTGTCACTCCAGCCCTCAGGAGCCTGAGGCAGGAGAGTCCCAGTGAGTTGAAGGCCAGCTGCAGCTATGCAGGGAGTTCAAGGCAGGCTTGAACTACACTGCAAGACCTTGTCTCAAGAAAACAAAAACAAAATCAAAAACCCAAAAACAACACACACACACACACACACACACACACACACACACACACACTGTTTTTACTTCAAGATTAGCAATAAATAAGCCCCTACTCTTTTTTGATACTTTATGGTTTCACTTTCTATAACTTTGATACATATGGAGTTTGTTTTGATGAAACAAATGGGATATTTGCCTTCAGTTATTTTTGAAAGAGGCTAACACCTCTCTCAAATTTCCTCAGTTTTGGGGAGGGTGGGAAGAGTACCAGGAATTGAACTCAGGACTTTGTGCTGGCCAGGCTATGCCACTGAGCTTTTTCCTCAGTTATTTAAAATTTGATATGAAGCAACAACATCCCTAAATTGGGGTCAGTTTCGATGCTGCTGTAACCTGGTGCCCTGCTATCACTTTAGCTCTAGTACTGAGGTATTTTAATCACTGTTCGCAACATGCCTAATCCAACAGCTTCTATTACCCTTGTGGTCTGGAAATGTCTTGGCTAGGACCACACCTTTCTCCAGATTCATCTCATTAAGGGTTTTTGTGAAAGCAGTGGGGCATTTCTTGAATAGCTGCCATTGTGTTCAGTTTCCATCATCAATGTAGCTGCCTAGCTGGCTTCTGCAGGGATGCTAGGGTGAACCTCAGCCATCACAGTCCAGAAGACGTCCCTGCTGCTTCTTACCTGGAGGCACGGTGTGTGTGTGTGTGTGTGTGTGCGTGTGTGTGTGTGTGTACCTGCCCTGGGGGCAGTAACACTGTCTCTCACGCCTGCTTGATGAGGCACATCTCCAATCATTGCCTTTTCAGCTGTCCTAGAAGATGTCTGCTTTCTGCTTGGGTAGATTCCTGGATCCATGCACTTAATATTTGTCATGCAATCCCAAACATACCCTTTAATTTCATAGACAACACCACAGTCTTCTCATACATATTAGAAGCAGCCCTTACCTGCCTCCCCAGTCTTTTCTAGTTTCAATTTTGAGAAAAATCTCTCCAAGTGACTAATTTGCCCAGGCTAGATTTGTGCTAATCATCCTCCTACTTCAGTTTCCCAAATGCTGGGATTCTAAATGTTTTAAAGCTTCATAGTATTAAGCCTTCCTTGCCATCCTGAATGCCACTTAGTTGTGGAAGGTTATTTATTTTATGCACTACTGACTTACACTGATGAGACTAGAGTTAATTTTGCATATTCAGATGTACAAACAGGAAGTTGCACACAGATTTATTTTTGTATTTGTCATTGTCAAGAGCATTTTGTTCCTGTCCTTGTAAGAAGAATTGTAAAAATTTTGATTTTCTTTTTTTCAATGCTCTGGAACTTTTTAAGTTTACATATCGTATAGTCTTTAAAAGTTTAAATACCTCCAGGAGCTCTTCCAAACCTAGTGTTGGTGTCGTATGATTGGAGGTAAGGAAGATACTTTGAAATATCCAAATTTCTTCTGGGATTTTTGGTTTGGCTTAGATATATGAGCATTAAAATTATGAATTTAATCATATCACATTATGTCTTCATTATTTTTCCTTTTCCATCTCTCTTTTTTCTTCTCTCCATCGTTCTCTTCCTGTCTTCCTCCCTTTGTCTTTTCCTAAGACAGGGCTTCCCTATGTCGTCCAACTGGCCCCAAACTCCTGAACTCCCATGATCCTCCTGTCTCAGCCTACAGAGTAGCTGGGGCTTTGGGAGATTGTCACTAGATTTGGCTTTTCTTTTTCATGTCCAGATATATATATATATATATATATATATATATATATATATATATATATTTTTTTTTTTTTTTTTTTTTTTTTTTTTTTTTTTTTTTTTTTTTTTTTTTTTTTTTTTTTTTTTTTTTTTTTTTTTTTTTTTTTTTTTTTTTTTTTTTTTTTTTTTTTTTTTTTTTTTTTTTTTTTTTTTTTTTGCATTTTAGGGAAGGGTCTACAGGGTGGTTAGGGTCTCACTACTAGATCAGATTCATAGTGATTCTCCTGTTTACAGCCTCGCAAGAGCTGGGATTATAGGTATGTACCACTGTGTCCAGTCTCAATTTCCATCTCAGCATGGCCCTGGGGCAGGGCCAGAATGGCAGGCCCGGGGATCAGATCCCTGGCCTCTGTGGCTGATTGCAGGCACTTTAATCCCCTGAACTATTTGGTCGGCCCTTTTCATGTCCAGTCTTGTGAATTACATTTCTCTGTTTCTTTTCTTAAATAGACAAATACATGTGTTTCTTTTGCCTGTCTTACAGAAGCTACTCTTGGATTTATTTACAAATTGTACCATTTTCCATTTTTACTCATCTGACCCTCCTTCCCTCCTTTCACAGGTTTATTCATAGTTGATTTCCTACCTTTCTGTGGTACTGGGCAGTGAGCTCAGGGCCTTGCACACACTCAGCAGGCAGAGCTGCTCCCTCAGCCCAATTTTCTGCTTCTTGAATTAAACATGCTGTTCATTCATTTTCCTTATTTGACTTAGATATGTAGTTAAAGGTCATGAATTTAACTATGCATCATGTTATGGTTTTATAATTATTTTCTTCCTCCTTCATTTTTTTCTTTGGAAGCTGTTTTTTATTTATTTATTTATTTATTTATTTATTTATTTATTTATTTATTTAGCAGAACCAGGGATTGAACTCACGCCCTTGTGCTTGCCAGAGAAGCACTTATTCCACTGAACCATCTCCCCAGCCCCTGGAAGTTGTTTTAAATGTGCGGTCTATACTTCCCATTAGCTTTTCTTTTAAAAGGTAAGGATTATTTATTAATTTTGATTAAAAATTCAAAATTTTTCTAATAGTAATTGATTGGTGATTATTTCGGTACTTATTTAATTTTAAAATAAAAGGGTTTTTACATGGTTTAACTCCCTACCAGCATAATCATAATGTATTACAAACATGTACTAATAAAAAAATGAAAACAAGCTATAAAAGGGTCACCTGCTGAGTCAAGACATCCTCCACCCTACTGAGCACTTGCTTAAGCAGAGTGAAACAAGCTGCTACTAATGGTTTATCAGTATCCACTGGGGTTCATGTCCAGAAAGAATGACAAGCGTGATCACACAATCATTTGCTCAGCTTCTTATGCATTACTTTCATCAGGACTTTACGACAAAGCTATCATGTCCAACCTTCTGCACATTTCTCCAGAAGACTAAAAAATCTAGGGATGTCCAGAGCTCCAACACCAGTTTTGCAGTTTCAGGTCCCAATTATCAGCCATGGTTCAAAGATACAACATGAGAAATTCCAGAAATACTTTTTAATTTAAAATTACATGCCCTCCTGGGTAGTGTGGAGGCCCACCCCTTTGCAGTCTTCTGGGCTAGGATGTAAATCTTCCCTCTGTCCCATTTATTCACATGTCATAAACCATCTTCCCACTGGTTGCTACTGTATAAGCTACCTTCCTGTTCATTGCTCAGCAGTCCTCTTGTCACACTATTGCAGCGTTTGTATTTGGCGACATCTGATTTTATTTAATAATGGCCTAACAGTACAAGAGTAGTGAGGGAGAAAAGGCCTCCGGGTGTGATATATGGAAGGACAGACTCACTGTGTAACCATGTGGGGAGGGAACGGGACATATACTGGATGGATTCTACCTTTGGCTTCCGGGTTCCACTGGAGGGCTCCGGAATACACCTGCAAGAATTACAGGGGACCCTGCCCTGTGAGCCACCTCCTTGCTCCCTTGTTCCCAGCATCTGCTCCTGCTTACTGAAAGTGGTGGGTGCAGACAGCAGGGCAGCAGAGGACCGTGGCTGAAAATTCTTTCTTGACAAAGCAGAGTCCAAACAGGCCCCAACAGGGCCTGATTGGCGGCATCCAATCTGAGGCCTCCTTGGGATATGCCCTTTCTCTCCCTCCATCTTTCTTGGATGGGACTTTCCCAAGCACCGCCCGCTCTCAGAACTGACCGCTCCCTTACCGACTTGCCCTTCTCTGAGATTCATCTCAATCACATCATCCATGCTTACAACATCCGTTCATTCTTCTTAGACTTCTGCAGAGATGCTGCCTTGGAGCCTTCTTGTCTATCCATCAGTGTGGGCAACACAGTTTGTAGAAAATGGGGACGTGGAGGCTTTAAAAAAAGTAAGACTATCCCGGACCAGCCAGATAGCTCAGCGGATTAAAGTGCCTGCTTAGGCAGAGCACAGGGACGGGGTTAGTCCCCAGCCTGCCATGTCATCCCTGTCCCCAGGGCACACTGAGGTTGCAACTGCAACTGAGACTGGGTGTGGTGGCTTGGGCCTATAATCTTAGCACTTGGGAAGCTGAAAACAGGAGAATCGCTATGAGTCCGATCTGTGTAGTGAGACCCTGTAAACCACGTAGTAAGTACATTAAAAAAAAAAAAAAAAAAAAAGATTATCCAAATGGACATGAGAGCATTAAGCTGATGCAGAGCCCTGCTAAGCACATGGCTCTGAGAGATGACATAGAATAAATCCTTTCAAAACCAGCTGTGTTGCCAGATAGCTCCACCAACAAGACAAGCACATCTTAGAAGCCATGTTACCAAAACATGCCCTAATGTCATGGTTCTGACAGGGCCGTGATATGCCATGGACACATCGTAAAATCAGTGCCACTCACAGCCATGCTGTCATTCTCACTTGCTGAAAGTGAAGAGGCGTCTTTTAAGGTTACTAGGGTGGCACAATTCATGGAGGCTGTGTGCACAGAGGAGGCTTGGTTTCCCAGGAATCCTCTGTCTGCAGTGCTGGAAAGTGTACCCTGCATAGCTCCAGTTAGCCTCGGAGGGCGGTGTCATGTGCACATGGTGCTGGGTAAGCATGGCTGAGTTGTATAAAGCCCCACTCACTGTTGTGGCTGTTGTGTTCTCTCCACGTCCTGCACCCTTGCAGACCTAAGCACCTTGAGGTAGCAGGGTAATGAGTTTGACATTCCTGCATGCAGCAGACTTCCATAAGTTATGACCCAATAAGCAAGCCCCAGCCTGACATACAGGTCCTTATGGTGGAAACCAGATAGAAACACCTACGTATCAGGTGCTCTGTCCACAGGAACCATACTGCTCTTCCTGCTGCTGCTGCTGCTGCTGACCGGCCCATGGGTAGGAGACCTAGAAGGGAACTGAGTAAAGAGGTGGCTCCTGCGTGCTTATAAATCCTCAGGAGCTTTGGCACATGCATTTTTAGAGATACCTGCAGACAATTTTCCGAGAGGGCATACAAGGCTTACTAAAGCTGCCAGGCATGACTTAGGTTCTTTCTGAAAAGACATTGTAAAATTATAAAAGTGCATGTTTGTGTAATTTTATTTTTGCTAATTTAGGCTGTACTTGTTCTCCAGTTGCTTCCAATCACAGAAATGCTTTTACAACATTTATAGTTTCAGTTTGAGAAAGACTCCAACAGTGATAGGTCAGGTGACTCTTCTCCCTTCTGGGCGAGGCAGGAAGGGCTGGGGTGAAGCCAGTTTTCTTCCTTTGCCAGCAGAGATGACCTCGCAACAGCCACCCTCAAAGCAAAGTTCGTTTTCATTCTTTCTCTTAGAATCCAACTAACTATTAAGTTCAATCATATAAAAGCACTATACTTGTAAGTCAAATAAGGTCAAATATTGTTAGTTTGACTATGATTCAACCCTTCACATATATAAAGATCATGACATGGGAGCCAAAATTTTTCTGTTTTCCTTTAAAGATTTTATATTTTCAGAAAAATTTGCTTGTAAAAAAATACAGCTGAGCCCAGATCTGAGCCTGGGTGCCTACCTCCTCCTACGCTCTACCTGCTGACAAGCAGTTAGTGAACCTGCAGAGGGGGAGCTGGTCTGGCCTCATCTCAGAGCTGAAACTCTTAACTCCAATTCAGGCATCTTCCTCTGTACAGAAAGGGAAACAGAGAAATGATCCAGGCCCAGTTTAAAGTCATAGGTGGAATTGGAATTTTGTCCGTGTATTCTGTGGAGTGAGGCAGGGAGCACCCAGTCTGCCTATAGTTTTCTTCATGCAGGCACATTCAGAGGCAAGTGCCTAGTGTTTTTCATACAAGGCCTCTTGGGGTGCAGCAGAGCTATAAGTGCAGTTCACTCTCCTTGGATTCAACCAATCAAAGATTAAAAAGATTTGGAAAAATGATTGCATTTGTAGACTTTTTCCCTTATTATTTCCTAAGCAATATAGGAAAACAAGAATTTAGAAAGTGTTTACATTACTTGGGCAGGCCAAATAGCTCAGTGGATTAAAATGCCTGCAATCAGGTGCAAGGATCTGGGGGTTCTGTCCCTGGGCCTGCCGTGCTGGCCCCGCCTCCAGGGTGCACTGGGACAGCCATGGGGGCGTGGGTCACGTGTATCCCAGCACTTGGGAGAATCACTGTGAGTCCGATCTAATAGTGAGACCCTGAGCATCCTGTAGACACTTTCCTAAAATACAAAATAAATAAATAAAAATACATTGTATTACTTCAGTTATCTAAAGATGATCTAAAATATATGGAAAGTTATATATAAATTACATGCTAATACTAGGTTTTTTTATATAAAGGGCTTAGACATCTACAGATTTGGGTATCCATAGGGTCCTGATACCAACCATCCACAAATACTGGTCTGAAACAGACCTAGAATTCTTTTTTATTGTCAGCATAAATATAAAAAGTATTAATATAGAAACATTATAATAAAAGGTTATAATAAGAATTGATAGTTTAATGATAAAAATAAAAGAGAAGGTATCATGTTTCAGTGGATTTCTATTTTAGCTACATTTTGATGGATTCTGTCACTTATGTACCAGGTATTTTTTTCCCCATTGTTTGACAGCAGTGGAAAGTGAGATTCTGTGAGGTTAAGCATTAGCTCCTCTCAGCTACAAGTAGAAGAAGAAATATCCTAATCTGGACTCTCAAACTTTAGGGCCTGTACTCCTAACTATTCACAATGACAGTAATCTCTAATAGCATCTTAGGTCAGAGTCAGCCTGTGAGGTCAGAATACCAGGCCAATTCATCTGCTATAGGGTGAGTTGTATGTCCCCGAGTTGTACATTTAAGTCTCAGAATGTAACTGCACTTGAAGACAGGTTTTTACAGAGCCAATCACAATAAGATGAAGTCATTTAGGTAAGCCTTCATCCAATACAACTGCTACATTTTTTTTTTTTATGAGCAGAATAGATTTATTGAGGGAAAGAAAGCTCCCGTCTGAGAGAGGGACAGGAGGGGGGCCCCTGAGTGGGTGGTTCCCCCAACAACTCTATAAAAAGGAGAAGTGTGAACATCACATACAGTGATGAAAATGATGTGAGACACAAGGAGAAGATGGCTGCTACAGTTTGGATCTAGAATGTTCTCTAAGAGGCCCTGTGTTGAGCCTTGGGCCTTACAGTGTTGCTTTTGTTTTTTTCATTTGTTTTTTTAAGTGGGGCAAATTTCTTATTTTATTTTAATTTTTTTGCAGAACGAGGGATTGAACTCAGGCCCTTGTGCTTGCCAGGGAAGCACTTATTCCACTGAGCCATCTCCCTGGCCCTACAGTGCTGCTTTTGGAGATGGTGGACCTCTTATGAGGTGGGGCTTGGTGGGAGTTACTTAGGTCACTGAGTTTTTGTCTTTGAAGGAGACTGTGGGACTCCGGTTCCTTCTTCTTCCTTCCTGGCCATGAAGTGAGCCATGCAGTGTAGAGATTTTCTCTGCTGCACACTCCAATCATGGCACATTGCCTCTCCTCAGGTTCAAAGGCAATTTGAGTAATTGATCATGGATTGGAGACTGACATAAATGAACCTTTTGTCTTTCTAGATTTATTAGTTCTTGCAGGCAGATGGCAGCAAGGTAGAAGGCAAACTGAAGTAGTAAGCACCAAGCGATGGCAATAGCCCTCTTTCTATCCCACTTAACTCCATACAGGCTACGCACCTTAGGGTGGGTGACACTCACACCCCACTCACAAGTTATCCAAGAACTATGCCAAACAATCAGTGGATTACTTTAGTAACTGTGCACCTTTGATCCCATGACACACTTAACACCAGCACCACACACTGTAGATCCAGCCACCTCTGAAAAGCCCCCTATGACCACAGGAGGCTTTGCGAGATACCCAGACATGAACTGTAACTCTAACATGACGACCATCTAGCTGCAGGAAGAAGGGAACACATTCTGCCTCAGAAAGATCCAACCCTGCCAGTACCTGACTTGTGCCCCTGGCCTCCTGAACTCTGAAACAATCTATCCTTGTTTAAATAATCTGTCTCAGTTACTTTTTCCTCATTGCTGGGACAAAATACCTGAAACCCAAAATTAAGGAAGGAAAGGTTTATTTAATTCAGTTAGTGGAGGTTTATGTATCCATACCCAGCTGGCTCCAAGGCAGAGGTGGCCTTTCCTGGTAGTGGAAGACAGTGAAGAGCAAAGGGAGGGTCAGCAGCTGGCAATGAGTGGGCCTCTCTCCCCTTCTTTCATTTGTATGTAGATTATCTGCCCCCGAGGGTGTGTGCGCAGGATTTACACCCATAATCCCAGCATTGGATTAAGAATTAATCTCAGACTCTAGAAGCTGTCCCATGACTGCGTGAGGCTTTGTGGGAACAACTAGGCATAAACTATAACATAATCTAACATGGGGTAGTCTGTTGTACAGCCATAAGCTAACTCATATATAACTCTTACCTCGGCTGGTACGAAAAGAATAGATTTTATTGGATTTGCCTTGGCTTATCATATTAAAAGACTGGAGGACTATTACTAAAGATAATTTGCAATAACACTTGAGAAATTGTGCTCCAAGGAGCACATACAAAAAGCCAGTGAAAGCTATAAATGCAATGATTACTGGGAAATTTTTCTCAAAGTATTCAGGTTGTCATGAAATTTGGTAATCGTATTTATTTCATTTAAAAATGTTTTAAAGTGCCTATGTTGCTCTCCCAACGCATGCTATTTAAAAAAAATGTATTTAGTACAAGGTCTGCAGGGCCTACAGGGTCTCACTATGTAGATTGGATTTGTTGTGAATCCCCTGTTTTCAGCCTCCCAAAAGCATTGAGATTGTAGAAGTGTGCCACCGAGCTGCTTTATTTGCTGTCTCAGTGTGCCCTGGGGCTGGGGCCAGCGAAGCAAGCGGGGTTTGAACCTGAGCTGCTGCACTCTGCCTAGGCAGGCTCCTTAGTCTGCTGAGCCATTTGGCCAGCTTGCCATTGTTGATTAACAGCTTCAAATAATGTTTCCTGGTATCATTTATGATGTTATTTTTGGATGACATGGTCCTCACAAAAGCATATGAAATGTAACAAAAGCAGATTTATATTAGGATACCACTAAAAATGTAACATAAAGAGTAGAAGATAAAATGATTGCTAGGTTACAGCTGGATAAGGGCACAAAGACAAATAAACCGGTAATGTATTAACATATGTTATGGAGACTGCACTTTTATGTGGTTTTACAGAAGTCCTTAGTGACCTCTGAACATTACTACCTTTACAGTTTTTTATGGAATTCCACCGAATAGCTTCCAGCACAAATTCTAAAATTCTCTAGAGGCCTTGTAAAAATCTTATCATTTATAATCCATAACAACATCATTTGAACATTCTTACTATAGTGTAATTTCGTATTTTACTGGCTTTGATTTCTAAGGAATAGTAAGGTCTCTTTTTTTACTTGTAATATGTTTTAAATTATCTGCTCTTAGACATACTTGCCCAAATTCACAGCTGTCAATTCCTATTTTGTTATTACAAAACAAATATGTAAGAATGATTACATGAGATACAAGATGAACTATTAAGTACTTAGTTACATGCATCTGTTTTTGTTTTTAAAAATGGATTAATTTGAATCATATAATGAACTTGTTAGGGTGAGTCAAAATGGGATAGATTTACAGAACTTTCATGGTTGTTTGTTTTGATTTGCTTAAATTTCTAAAGAGAAATATTGGATGTCCTTATTTATTTCCTCGTGGCTTTTTCTAGATTATTCAACTGTGAAGCAAGGTAAAACTAAAAGAAGCAGACATATTGTGCTCAGTTATTTCCTTTTCTAGATGCATATTCTTGCATGTCTGGGATGAAAAATACTATCTCCAACTTCGTTAAAGAAAGAACATTCATTTACTTAACCGAGTGCAAGTCTGAGGGTGGGGGGAGCTTGTCATTTCCTCCAAACAGAGGAATTTTTGAAAAGATATTTTAGGTTGTGATGAGACAAGTGAGTGCATAAGAGGAAGAGCTTGCAAGTAGCTCTCAATGGCACTCGGGAGGGGACACCTCAAGATGTGCAGCTTGGCATTTGAGGAAACAGCAGCACAGGAGGTCACCCTGGCCTTCTCCTTGTCCTTTTCTCTAAAGCAGGTCATAAAGGAATTTCCTGAGGTTCCTCTTCTCACACAGGCCATAAGACCTTCACTCCAGCACTGTCTTCTCAATGCCCGGTGGAAATGCGCATCCCGGGCCCCAGACAGAGCCACCAAGAAGAACTGGGACAAGCCAGCCTCCTTCAGCTCTCTTCATCTGACGGCCGGTGGAGCACACTCCCGTCTTCCCACCACTACTTCCACACCACCTCCACACTGCACTGAACCGTGTACGATACAGAAGCTTGTCTGTTCCTTTGCATCTTCATTTGTGAAGTCCCTGGTGTCACGTACCATGTAGATCACACAGGTGTGTGTGTGTGTGTGTGTGATTTCCATTATTAATGTCTTTTGTTTTAAGGATCTAAGCCATGAAAATTCATGGCTGTCTGTATACACACAGCCTGAATGCCTGAATTTCCTATGCATTGCTAGTGCTTCTGTGTCCCAACAGTCACATAAGGTGAGTTGTTCAGTTCTCCACTTGTGTCATTGTGTTTGTGCTCAAACATTTTCAGATTTTGGAGCATTTTTGATTTTAGGCTTCCAGGTTAGAGATATTCAACCTGTAGCATCTGAGGAGGGGCGGAGGCTGTCACTGTAAGGAGAAGCTCAGAGGCCACCTGTTCTAGGGAGAATGACTGCCAACTGAAGTAAAGCAGAGAAAGGTGGGCAAAGGTAACAAGAGCCTACAGAGGCAAACCACGCCTTCTGTGGTTCCACGGTCACAGGCAACTAAGTAAGATAAGAATGTCCTAGGCAGTCCGAAGGCTGGGCCGCACAGGAGACAGTGCACATGGGGAAGGGACAACCTCAGGACAAAAGATAAAGCAAATGCTCCTACATACTTCCCTGAGGATAGACATCAGGGATTGATATTCTAAATAGGTCTCTAATAACCTGAGAAAGCCACTAACCCACCCACCTACCAGAAAAGCCCCAGATCTGTACTCACACCTGCTTCCTACATGACTTGCTTTTCCTGTTTGATCCCAGTGTAATCAATTTTACCTGAGCAATTACACTTGTAACCTTATTGGTTGACCACAGTTTTGTCCTACCTCATATCCACCTGGCAATTTCCCATTTTTACAATCTTGGCCCCACCTCATGCTGTAGATTTGCTCTATAAAAATCTTTAGAAAAAGCAGGGTCCTTCTTTGGCAACTCACTGGGTCCACCTCTGTCTCTCTCTGGCTTGCTTTCTCTTTCTCTCTCTGTCTCTCTCTGGCAAAAGCTTTCTTTTCCCCTATAAATATATTCTGCTCTTAACCTCCTTTGTTTCTAAAATTTATTCTTTGACTTTAGAGAGCATGAACTCTGCCAGACCTCCTGCAGGTGGGGGGTTTCTTTCTCCTACATCATCACAGCCAATGAAATCCTCATGAAGCCCAAATGATTTTGGATTAAATTTCTTTCTTGCAACTGAAACAATCAGCCTACCAATCTTTCTCAGTCTATTTCTCTCACTTCCCAGAAACACTGAAGAAAGTTTCAGATGCATAAATTGTTTTCGAGAGATAAATCTCAGCTGTACTCAACAAACTCATTTTAAACTTGTACCTGACCTTCTGACACCCTGTGGTTAGGGCTGCCACAGCAAATGAGTACAATAGCCTCTACTCTTCTGGTTACTGTTTGCTGTCTACGTAATGAAAATTACTTGGTGCAGCCGAAGGACTGAGGCTAAAATGAAGCTAGAGATTTGGGATACGATTGTTTATGGCAGTAATCTCTTTGCTGCTGTTTTTGTTTTCTGAGACAGGGTCCTGTTAAGTAGTTCAGGCTGGCCTTGAACTCACTAGGTAGCCCAGGCTGGCTTCCAAGTTGTGGAGATCTTTCTGTCTCAGAACCCCCAAGAGCTGGATTATAGGTGTGTGGTACTGTGACAGGCAAGGCAGCCAGTAGTCATGTCTTGTACGGCCTTCAGAGTCTTTACACCTATCTGAGAAGTTTCCATCTGGTCAAACAAAGTATGAAGAGCAGGGAGGGCTCTGCACCCCCCTTCCTTCCATACACACTCAACTTTCATGAAAGCCGGTTCAGTTTACTGCACAGTTTGTATCCAGACTAAGATTTTGTTTGAAGAAAAGTCTTTATTTTTAAACATTAAGAATACTGATTTAAAGTGAGATCTTGTTCCATTTCTCCACTTGACACAATTTTATCGAGCCACTGTTATGTGCAAGGCAACATTTTTCCCAATAAGTCAAATATTTTGTCCCTAGGTAATCTACACTTTAAGTGTTGAGTCAAGAACAAAATATTCAAATTCTTAAATAATAATTGACTAATTTGCTTAATTTTTATCAAAACATACAATATCCAAATAAAATTTATTTGGTTATTAAGCATGAAGCACTGTTATTCTGTGTGGTCTTAATAAGCCTAAGCTATTCTTTCTTTTCAAAATACTGTAAATGAATGGTTATTCCATTGCCTGGTCTGGTACCAGACACCTATAGTATTTTTACATTTTAATTTCTCCACAGTAGCTGTGGAGAAATTAATTGTAGAATAATTGAAAGAATGGTCTCAGTGGAAAAAAGAGAAGATTCTTTATTACAAAAAGAGCAAGAAGTGGCCTCAAAATCCCTTGTCTTTGATTTTGATGTGAAAGGTAGTGACCACCCTCTTTGCCCCACCTCCCGAATGCATTGTTTTTGTTCCCTCATCGTGCATCTACTTCAGGTTTTCCATAGGCATTATTCTCACCCAGCCAGAAGGCGCAGCTAAAAATCCCATGTGGATGTGAGGTCCTCTTAAGGCGCCTGCCAATGTCGCTTGTTGGCTATGCGCCACCTTACCTTTCAATGTGGCTTCAAAGCCACCTTTCAATCCACCTTCATGCCAGCCACCTGCCTCTGCTTCAGCCATGCTGCCCTCAGTCTGAGCTCCCGAAGGTCTCGCTGTTCTTCAGTGCTGCTGTGCTTAGCTGAGGGCTTGTCTGTGAGTGGACAGGACTCGCTCTTTGTGTCTCTTCCTTCTGCTGACCCTGAAAGTCCACTTCAGTCTCTGTAGAGTCCCTTAGTCCTTCCACAGGGAAGGAATGACGCACGTGTCTGTGCTCACATGGAATTTCTCTCTTCTTTCTTTCTGTTAGGTTAGATGCAAATATTCTTTCTCTACCAGAAAACACAGCGGCCCCTGCACTTCAGGCCCCACCCCAGGGCCAGCCAGTGAGAGGGAACACAACCTCCCTGTTGATGTGACTGCACAGTTAGTCCTGTGAAAGGTGGGCCTCTTGTCTGTAGGGAACAAGTACACGTATTTTCCTTCTCATTATGCACCAAGCAATACAACTGCATACATCTTAATTGTGTTAGATATTGTAAGTAATCTAGAGATGATGTGGAGTACATGAGAGGATGTGCACAGGTGAAATGCAAATGTATCATTTTATGAAAGAGACTTCAGCTTCTATAGATTGTGGCATCCAGACAGGGCCCCGAAACCAATTCGTTCTGAATACCAAGAAATGATTGTGATGCTATAACAAGATGCCATAGGCTAGACAGTTTGTAAAGTAGTTTCTTTAACTTAAGTTTTAGAGGCTGGACATGAAGGCCTTTTCTCTGTGTCATACATAACAGATGATATTACACTCAGGAAGGCTCACACAGCAAGAGGGGAAGCAAGAAATATAGCGGGTCCAAGCTTGCTTTTATAACAACCAGCTCTCGAGGACGCGAATCCATGCCTATAGGACACACCGCACTGCCAGAAACCAGCACCACTCCATTCACAAGGATGCTCATCACCATTCTGCCCCCATAAGGCTCCACCTCTTAAAGTGTAATCACCTCCTCACTCAGCGTACCTGGGGACCACGCTCCTGCTTAGTTAGCATCATTGATGAGTGAGGCTCTGGGTGAGATCCTGGAACTCAGCAGTCAGACACCTCCACATGCAGCTTTGGCCTTGGGCATTTTGCAAATTTATTATACAAGTAAGTACAGAAATTGTGCTGACAGACACTGGTGAGAAAGCACAGCGTGCTCAAAGGGAGTATGGCCTGGATGGAGAAGAGGCAACAGAGGCGGGGGTGAGCTGGGATTTCACTTTCTGAGAAAATAATATGTAAATAAGGACCTAAAGGGTGAGCAGGAGAAGCTGAGCGGAGCCAGGGTGAAGTGTAGATGAACCCGGTGCGGATTCTGTGGGGCAGGAGACAGGGCTCTTCGGAGGAGAGATGAAGACCTGTGACTGTGGAGAATCAGCAGATGGAAAGGGGAGATGGAAACATGGTCAGGTTCAGGCTAGAGCACCCAGGGTCACTGAGGTTTGTGGTGAATTGGTCATTATGCTGGCAGGGACTGGCAACACAGACAAGCTCCCCATGTGACAGGGGCGAGATGACACTTACAGATTAAGGAATATGCTGTACAAAGGAAAGGGCTAGTCATGGACAGCTGATGGGGCTGGACAGGCAGTACAGACCCAGACTCTGGCTACCAGGGAGCAGTGAAGGGCTTGTCCTTACCCTAGTCAGCAGGCTCTGGTAACCGACTGCACAAGGTGAGTGATGCAGAGCTCATTCTTAATGTAGACAAGTTAATTGGTATCCTGTCTTGACTCTAATGTCTCTTCAATTATGTTTATTGGGTTAATATTGTAATGTTCGTATAAGTGACCAAGATCAGTGAGCAATTCATATAACCTACAAATAATGCTAAATGAATGTATTTGAGTGCATGTATATGTGTAAGTTTGCTCTCATACTGTGTATTATTAGCTCTTCAATTCAGGGTGAGACTCTGTCAAAGACATAAGAAAAAGAAGCTGCCATGAAAAACTACTTTCTCACTTAACCCTGACTTCTTGTTTTTAATTTGATGTGAGAAAGCAAAAAGATTAACAGTGGGCCATTAGAGAGTTCAGGAGTTGTAGCTCCCTCATGGATCACCTCACAAAAGCACGCTGAGAGTTATTTGTCTTCACTGAGTCTGTGCTATTGCCTGGAGGTTTAGAAAGTATTTCCATAGTAACTCACAGGGACTGCTCTCTAGTCCATGCAGTTCATTATCTTTCTGTTCTGCTAGCAAGTGTTTCCCTCTTTCGGTGTTTCTTCTAAATTCATCGGGACACCATGAATGTACAGAGCGCAGTGTGGTCCTGTGTTCTCTGATGGTCTCTTGCCTATGCTATGGCACCTACAAAAGCAAGACTTCCTTTATCTCTTAGATTTTAGTGATAAAACAAACTGAGAGGGAAGCAGGAGCTATTCTTAACCACTTAGTTTCACAATAGGAATAATGGCTAGTCAATGTAAGAGGATTATAGTTAAGCTCTCCATTAGCAAAATACTAAATGATGATAAAAGCAGTAAACAATTACACTACCCTGCTAATTCTCCACTTGATAACTGGTCTTCTCAACTGTCACAGTTTGGTTCTTACATCTCTGCATTTCATCACCCGCAGCTTTCCTGGTGGGCGGGAAACTCACTGGCTGCAGACTATAGGGCACTCCCGACCTATATTTGATTTCCTTTAGATTATCAAAAATCAAATCCCTTTTCAATGGAAACATAGAATCCAAGACAATTGAAATGACCAGAGGGAAACCTTTTGGCAGATGAAGGAGCAAGAGTCATGCATTCACAGCAGGACCAGAGCTCAACAGTTCACTGTTAGACTCTCTTTTCTACAAGAAAAATGCACTGAGAACTCCCTGCCCAGCACTGCAGAGTGGAAAGGTGAAAATGGTGAGCATCCCCTAAGGCCCTCCTCATTGAACGGCTGCACCTTGGGTGTTCTCCTTTGCTGTGTAGAGCACCCAGAACACCAGTGAAGGACACACTCTGGAGCCAGGGTGCCTTGGTTTAGAGATCACACTCTCCTGCAAAATTGCTGTGTGGCCTTTGTGTTCTCTAAACTGGGGATAACGGCATTCCCAAGTCAGCAGCTACATAAAGCACATCAGAAGAAAGAAACCCTATACAGGAAGCTCTGTAAATAAACTTTATGCATATTGCCATTACCATCACCATCAAAATCATAGCCATTGTCTTCATTTTACAGGTGAATCTGCTGGATTAAGTACCCTAATCTTGATGTGATGCTAGTCAGCGGCAAAGGCAGAGTTCAAACCCAGTTTTCTCTTTTCCAAGTGTGTCTATCATTCTTCCTTCTGCTCTTAAGCCAAGGTCCAAACTCAAGTGGTGATGCTTCCTATGTGGCCCTTCTGAGTTTTGGTTTTCCTCTCTGTAAACTGAGGCAGAGCACTGATCTTACCAGTCGACTGTGAGGCATGAATGAAGAAACCTACTAGGCAAGCAGCTTGTAGTGCACAATTGGTGCCACAGGATGGTCTTCCCTTGTCATTGAGAGCTTTCAACAAGTGACCAAGGCTCCTCAGAATTTACTTGCGATGTTTTTGTCATGACAAAAACTTCTTAGAGAAAGAAAACTTCACATGAATTTAATTACAAAGTAGCCATCAAAAAGCCCAAATCACCAGGTCTCATCTCACTCAATGGATACAGAAATTCTTTAACATTTTACTATATAAACTCATTTTCATTTCTACTAAGGATAAAATACACTTAAATCAAGGAGATGCTGGTTTCATAGAAAGAGAAGATTTTTTCACTTAGAAATTACAGGATGTGCAATGTTTCAAGAGTTGTTGAAAAAGTTAAGATTCTTGGAAATGAAGCTGGTTCTAGTGCTAAAGAATGTCCAAGCAATTCAGAGGTCAGCTGTGGAGCTCTTTCCGTGACCTTTCGTACAAGCAACTTAAGTAGAACAGTTCCTTCTTAATCAACGAAACTTTCCATTTTTTATTCTCTTATTCTGTGTCAAGGATTATGTTAATTGTTTTGTACATTATGTCACTTCATCTACACAGTAGCTACACAAAGTAGAAACTATTGCTTTTTCCATTTCCTACAAGAAGAAGCCTAACATGCTTCTCACCAAGGGGTGGAATCATGGATGAAACCGCAAATGATTTTCCTTATTGTTTTCTCTCTCTGTCACAGGATCATGAGAGACTTCCCCTACCGCCTGGACTCGCGGATAGACACGACAGGTGATACCTCAAGACAGTGGCGGTAAATCCATGGCACACATGCTGTAGTGGGTGATTGGTAATACGAACAACTCTAAAAGGTTTGCCATCATGGCTCTTGATTAAGTTATAATAATAATGCTGATGTGTCAACCTTATCCTTATTTTTTTATTTTTATTTTATTGAACTACAAATATCAATGAGACAGTTTTAAGATACCTTGACAAGATGGACTTGATAAATTAATACATTGCAAACTGTTTTCATAATGTTTTGGTTTATGCTTATTTTTTAAGTCAGGGTCTCCCCGTGTAGTTCAGGCTGGCTTTAAACTCACTATGCCCTACTTACCTGTTCTGAAACTGTCTCATTGCTAATTGTTTCTCAATAAAATTAATTAAAAAAAAACTTGCTATGTAGTCTAGATGGGTCTCACACTCATGGTGATCCTGACTCAGCCTCATGGGATGATAGCTGTATACCATGAAGCTTGGCTTGATGTGTCACTTTGCACCACATTTGTCCCTTGCCTTGAAAGTGTGGCAGCCACATGTTTAGATAGCAGTGCCTCAGTTGGAAGCAGGTGGGATCTCTGGGCACCTGATGGAGGACAACCTTTACTGATCTGCATCAGCTTTTACATAAAAGAGAAACTTGTCGTATGCTAAATCACCTACATTTCAAAATTAATTGGTTTTTGGGGCTGGAGAGACAGCTCAGTGGTCTAAGCATCTGCCTGGCAAGTGCGAGGATCCAGGTTTGGTCCCCAATACCACATGCCGTGCTGGTCTTGAAACCCTAGGTGTACTGTGCTGGCCACTGAAACCAGGTGTGGTAGTGCATGCCTATAATCCCAGTGCTGGGGAGGCTGAGACAGGGAGATCACTATGAGTCCAAGCTGCATAGCAAGACCCTGTATCAAATAAATTAATAAATAAATATTTTTTTTAATTAAAAAAAGAAAAATGTACTTGGTTCCTGTAGCATAAATGGGTACATGAAGCACAATTAGGACACTGGTCTGCTGCCAGAGCTCAGAGCCAGCCTTTCTGTGATGTTCCCTGGAGCATCTACCACGTCTTTGCTAGCTTTCAGTCCTAAAGCTAGTTTTCAAAAACATTTAATGTGAGTGGAATTGCAGAACATCTCAACAGTATTCTCAGGAAGTAGACAACAGATGACAGTGAGAGCGCTCCTGGTGAAAAATCCTTTGCTGTGTTGCTCCTTCCTTCATTTTGTGAGCAAAGGCATTCCAAGTGCTATGGAGATGTTACTAATTCCCAGCAAGGTGCTCCTGTCTCATGTCAGGCCAGTCCTCATGCTAGAGACCTGAGATGAAGGTGCCTATGGGCATCTCAATCTACATCTAGTAAAAATATTCCAGCTTGCGTTTACAATGCTCTATAATTTTCAAGCTACATTCACACACACTGTATCATTTGTTCTTTAGGAAAGCATCATGTGTAACAGATTCATGTGTGATAGACTCCTAGGGTCTGGAGAGACCTTATGACCTTGTTCCTAGATGGAAAAAAATGTCAACAAGAGTACTAGAGCACACTAGTAACACTACCATGAGAAAAATCCATTTGAGATCCTAGCTGATGCCCAGCAGGTAGAATTGTCCAATTAAAGCACTATGTCAGAGGTGATTTCTCTTGGCAGTGGAGTTGACACAGCCTTCCATGATTTTAAGAACAAATCGCCACAGGGCTTCCCTTTTCAGATGTGGAGATCATCACATTCCTGTGTTTAAGATGAGCTTCCTGTGTTTAAGATAGATTCACAGAAAGAGAAAGAGTAGGCAGAAAAGTCTAGAGCAAAATGGTGATTAGAACAGAAGTAAATAGAAGGACAGAAACATTTCCACCTCAGACCATGTGTGCCCCGCTAGTCAGGGGCAAATCCCCGAAAGCCGGCCAACATGGCTCTGAGGGAATGTACAGTGCATGCCTCACCTGCAGATGGCAGCGGACAGACACAAGCCTCGGTTTCCATCAGAGTTGGTCTCGGATATTATAGAATTTGGTCCAAAAATGATTCTGCTCAGAACAGAGATGATAACTTTCACATGTAAGTCAATCCCAAGAGGAATCCTCACCTTTGTCTCAGGTGTGTGGATCCTTCTAGCACTTTCAGCAGCACTCATTTAAATGTACATGGGGTAGGGCCTGCCAGTAGCTCAGTGGACTACAGATCCAGTGACAGAGGTTTGATCCCTGACGTGCCATGCCAGCCCCAACCCCAGGAAACCTCAAGGTGGCGACTGAAACTGGGCATGGTAGTGTGTGCCTGTAATTCCAATGCTTGGGAGGCTGAAAACAGGAGGTTCACTACAAGTCCTATCTACATAGCGAGACCCTGTAAACCCTCTACTAAATACATAAAAACAAATAAATGTACATGAGATGAGCAAAAGATACAGTGAATGTCTAAATTTAATAAAATATTACAGTAAAAGGCACACTGTCAAAAACAATGGAGTAAGTATGCTGTAAGAGGGGGAAGAATTCTGGATGCTCTAGGAGGGATTAACAACAATGTACCTTTGACTATAAGAGATTTTTAATGTAAATATTCATCATATTTTGTGATAATATTTTGTATATATTAGTCCACAAAATGAATCTCTGGTGTCTTAATGAAAACAACTCGGTATTACCATAGGAAAACATTTTGCAATTCAGACAGTGAAAAATGTTTTAAATAGTAAAAGAGTGAAATATAGTTGCTAGCCAGGAGCCTGAACCATCTTTTTGGAGCACACAGACATGTAAACATGAGAGGACTGTTTGTGTGCTAGGGAACACTGGTTTATGGTCATACATGAAACATATTGGAAAGGGTGAGGCATTGGGACGCACACAGAGCGGAGCTGGGATCTGGATTTGGTGTGACTGTGCTGAAGAGTTCGCATTTCCAAACTTCAGTTTTCTCAAAGTTACACACAAACATTGCAAGCCACCACAGACTTACATGTTTGGCTTCTCCTACCCTTGAGCCTTTTTCTTGTTCTTTCTCTGTGTCTGGAACATCCTGGCTGCTGTAGGCCTGTACGATCACATAGATGTTTCTTGAATTTCTACCTTCACAGAAATGCCACTCATGTCAAGCAGAAATTTCCTGGTTCTGTTTTACATCATCTCTCAAAACTAGATCATTGCAAATCATTAAGAGCAAGGGCTATGCCTCTTGTTAAGGACCGTTGCATTTGGGAAGTGACTGGTTCAGTACAATGAATATTTATGATTCATTGATTGATTCATTCACACAGTAATATTTATTAAATGGTAGGCACGCACCTGTAATCCCACCTCTTGGGAGCTGAACACAGGCGGATCACTATGAGTCTGATCTAGTAGTGAGACCCTCTAGACCCTTACTAAAAATGCAAAAAATAAAAAACAAAAAAATGACTTGAATCTTTATAGAGCTTATATTCAAGTAGGGTGAATGAGAAATGTGTCATGCTATCCTTATCCTTGTTTCTATCTCCATCCTTGGACCTAATTTCAATTCAATCTCATCCTCTAATTTTATCCCATTTTTATAAGTACATATCTAACTGGAAAGTGATTTCCATCACCATGCAAAATGAATGAATGAATGACAGAATTATTTTGTGTTTGATTTGAGTCAATGCCAGCAAAGCCCTAGTACTGGCCTGGCCTGAGATGTACTCCATAAATACTTCTTTTCTCCCATGCCCTTGACTGAACCTTATCAGGTATGTCTTTAAAATTTCAATGGTCAGAAAAGAAATAAAAAGCTAACAGTCAAAAAAGAAACAAGAAGTATAGGTTGGAATCTGCTAACCTATAACATTTCTTTGTAGTTCTCACAGTTCTTCAGTGTAATGATTATGGAAGAAATCCTGGACATCTTATGGAGAGGAAGACCCCAAGTTCTATGGGCAGAACCTGGGTATCTTCCTGTGACAGTTGACATACAGCCAAGGCAGTAAGGTGGGCCAACGTGTGACGCAGGGTCTTTCAGTACTGTAGAATTACAGGGGTCTTGGTGCAAATTTGTGCTCTGTAACTTAGTGGCTCTGAAAGACTGCGGCCCCACAGTATTACTCATTCATCTGTCTATGAGCTAATAAATGTAAAGAACATAGAAGAATTCCTGACGCAGGGACTCATTTAATGGAATGTTTGCTGAAATTTTTTTGATTCAGGGTCGCAAGGATTTTTGCTCGTAATATGACTTAAGATGGTTTAGCAAACATACTAGATAATTTAATTGTAAAGAAACTATAATCTCTTACCTTTGTTTTTCTTAGTTGCTGTACATGTACAAAACAGAATACCTTTCAACTTTTTAAAATAAAAATTTCATTCCAAGCACTAACATTATCATGATTATAAGTGATTTCTAGTATACTTGCTTTTAAAAACACCAATCTCTTCTTTAATACCACAAAGATTAAATTTAAAAAGGTAAAAAGGTAAAGAAATGTTGCTGTCTATTTTTTTCTGGCAAATGTAATTTATAGTTGTTCTTTCTCCTGAGTATCTGGATTTAATGCATTTATAATGTAATTCTGTACAAAGATAAGCAGTCATTGTCACAGAAGCAAATCTCACTATGCATCTGTCACAGGATCATGTATAGCTACAAATTAAATAACATAAATAACTGAGGGAAGTAATAAAAGGCACAGAACTGTAAAAATACATGAATAAACTAAAAAAAATCAGACTTACAAAATTGCATCAGAGTTCCCCAGAAAACAACTTTCTTCTTTCAGTATTTCTTTGCTTTTGTGCATGAGAGAATCCAGTGTTATTAGGGCTCCTCCAGCACTTTCTGTTATGGCTTCACAGAATTTGTGAATCGGATAGTTATTTTAGTTTTCGAAAGACTTATTTAAGACGACTCCATGAGAAGATTATATAAATAAGCCCAGGCATGTGTAAAGGGCCAGAGGCCAGCAAGGAATCTTTCCAAACTCCCTCCATTCCTCAATTTTCTTTTCAAAGGACCTCTACCTTTCTAACTGTTGTTCTTTACTGATTTACTTTTTATACTGTGCTGGCAGATTGTGAGCCTCTCAAGGGATCCAAGTCTAGCAGATATATATATATATATATATATATATATATATATATATATATATATATATATACATACATTAAAAAGCATTCTAAAAGTGAGCACATTTTATAAATAAGTAATGCAGTCCCATTAGAGTTAGTGACTAAGCCAGAATTAAGCCTGGCTCCTCTGACTTCTTTGTAGTTGTAATTTTTTCATCCTTTCTCATCACCTATTTAGTTCTTCTTTTATTCATTTATTTACCCAATGCATTGGATGCCTGTTATGGGCCCAATACTGTTCCAAGCACTTAGGACACATCTGTGAACAAAAAACAAAGGAAAAACAAACATAGGATACAAATAACACCCTTGGCCTTTTGGAGATAAGCTGGGAGAGGAAAAAAGAACATGACAATAAGGAATAAACAGCAATTATGGGGACCTAATTTTCAAAAGCACAGAGTACTTAGTAGAATCAGTGTTTATCATCTCTTTAAATCTCAAAGAAAACATCGTTTACTCTGGAATCACCCCATGGTGTTTAATGAAGAAGCATTTATTTGTCCACAATGTTTTCAGAACGGGTGTGCCACTGGATATAACCTTTGACCTAATCTATCCTGAAAACATTGGCACAACTACTCCAACAGATAGGTGCAGTACCATCACCACTGTCTTGCTGAGGAGACTAGCTCGTAGAATCTTTTGTTTGTTTGGAGACAGGGTCTCTTGTGCAGGCCAGGCTGGCCTCCTCCCTTAGCCTCAACGGTGCTGGGATTATAGCTGTGTGCCACTGCTCCCAGCTCACGGAATCTGGTTCTATTCACACAGCTGGTGAGACCTGGGATGTAGAACAGAACCTTTGCCCCCACCTACTAACAGGAAAATCTCCCATGTTTCTGCTGGGTTTCCACTGATTCCAGCAATAAGCACCTAAGAAGGCCAACCAATGAACAGATTGTAAACATGAAACATAATTTTCCATGTAAGCAACCCATAGGTGCTCAGATTAGGCCATAGACCAGTGGACCTTCGCTGTACTTCAGGAAAGGTAGCGGAGCCAGTGAGCACCATTGGCAAGATCCGAGGGTAGAAGGCAGAGGGATCTGATGGGAGGTGATGGAAATGCAGCCATTTCTCCAATTGTTCAAAACTCGAAGGCTTAAAGGTCCCTAATGTTTCTCATCCTCACCATCTCATATGTTACATATGTTCTGTGCTGTCTTTACAAGCGCTACAAAGGCAAAACTTCTGTCCATTTCATTTCATACTCTGCCTGCCACACATAAGACTCTGCATTTATAGAATGAATGAAATCATGTGATAGTAATTTTATACTTTTCACTCTAAAAGTGGAAAAGGGAAAAGATGATGAAATGCAAAAAATGTTCCTTTTGTTGCTCTGAGTAATGAGGTGAAATGCTTGGCAGTGGAATGCAGTTGACAGGGGTGGGGAAATCCTGGGGTGTTGTGGATGGCGCGTGGTGTGATTACCCTAAGTACAAGTCAGTCAGATAGAGATGTAGTTAATGAGATCGATACTCATTCCTGTAAAAACATAATTTTGATTTTTGGCTGGCTAAACAAAGGATTGTTTGAAGCATTTTTATTTAACTGCATCTTTTTCTCCAGTCATAAATATGTTTCATTAAGAAAAATTATATTTATTTTCACCCAATTTGATCTATTTAAATTCTACTAGAAATAAATGAAGTGGTCTCTCCATAAAATTGTCAGCATCTTTTGCCACTTGGAAAGCTGGTTCCCTGAAGAGTGCGAACAAGCTACTAGGTGATGATAAAGTGGTGCTGCAGCTAAATGTTAGAATACTAAGAAAGGGAAGAGGGAAACAAGGGTGATATTTGGAATGATCATTCTACACAATGCTGTCCTATGTTTTTGTTCTATAATTTGTCTGAAGGTCGAAGACATTCAAACTTTCCCGTTGTAGGGGCTGGGGAGACAGCTCAGTCACTTAAGTGTTTGCCTGGCAAGTGCAAGGTCCTGAGTTTGATCCCCAATACCAAAAACAAAACAAAACAAAATTTCCCTTTGTAAGCAAGTGAATTCAAATGCAACAGCAGCTTGGCATGTGAGTAAAATACGAACTTGAAACAAATACATATAAAATGAAAGAAACACACTATCTGAGACCCTGAAATAAACCGGAGATCCAATTGCAGTCAAGTGGGTTTTTAAAAACAACCAGTTTCTTTCTACTAGTCTTTTTTTTTTTTTTTTTTTTTTTTTTTTTTTTTTTTTTTTTTTTTTTTTTTTTTTTTTTTTTATAGAACACACCTTAGAGGCCCATGGTCTCCATGGCTTTTCTTCAGGCAGAAGCTGGTGGAGGAGAGCAGGAGGCTGCGCAGAAGGGCTGGCCGTACTGCTCACTCCGGACACTGCCGCAGCGAACCCCGGGTGCTGTATCGCTGTTCTGTACGTGAAGCTGTGGTAGCCAACAGGCCTAAGTTCTACATCAAATGTGCACAGGGTATAAAACCCAGGCTTCGAAAATAGACACAAGGATTTACAGAGCCCTCTGCAGTTGCGAATGGCCTTCATATGTCAGAAGAGCAGTTCTGCTTTTTTCTTGCATCATTTTTATGTGTGGATTCTCTCTTGAAAGAATAACCATCACCACTGCTAGGAGCTAAGCACAGAAGTGTCATCGCCGAGTTCTAACAATGCACAACTATGTTTTATCCCCAAATACTTGATTTTAAAAGTCTGTTCTACATAATAAAAGCATTTTGATAGTGGCTGGGTTTCCTGAGTTTTGTGGCTGCTGTTCCTGTTGTTTTTGAGGAAAAACTGACAAGGTGAAATCTTTGTGAAACATGCTGAGTTCTGATCGATGTGTACAAAGCTGTGACACCTCTCAGTTCAAATACAGAATAGTTCTAACCCCTCAAGTTTCCCCTCTGCCCCTTGACCGTGGTTTCCTCTCTTCTCACCATAGGCAATCATTACTGTGCACTACATCATCAAAATAAGCTTTGTCCTTGTGAATTTTCTTTTCATTTTGGAATACATGTTATTCAGCAAGTGTCTAGAGTCTTTTGCCTGCTTGTTTTGAAATATTGATACCTGTTGTGTGACAACAGGTATCAATATTTCATTCTTTTTTACTGTTGAGTTGTGTTACACTGTATAGCAGTAATGGCGAGCCTGTCAGAGATCCAGGGCCAAACTGGAACCCAAGCCCACTTATTTATCCCGAAGCACCAATCCTGCAATGCAGCCTGGACACTCAGGTGTTAGCTTAGGAAAAAAAATAAACTCTACAGAAAACAAAAAGAGATAGGGTGGGGTGGAGAGATAGCTCAGTAGAATAAGTGTTTGCCTGGCAAGTGCAAGGGCCTCAGTTCCGGGAAAAAAAAAAAAATCAAAGTCAGCTCTACATTAACATCTTCTATCTTAAAAGAAAAACATGATAACACGTGTGCTTAGGTTCACCACCACTGATATATCCTAATTTGTATGTCCACTCTCCTGTTGATTATGCTCACATTTCTTCCATTTTGGAGGTATTATGAATAAAACCCTTGTAGAAGTGAGATGATTAAATTTAGAAGTGGATTCATGGGGTCACAAAGCAGGTGTATGTTTAAGTTCATTAGAAACTTCTAAACTTTCCTAGCATGTACCTATCAGAAATATCCCCGTGTGCTTAGCTGCAATTGGTATCAACTCTTCTCCAGCTGCTCTGGCTGGCGGCCCGATGACCTCCTGTGGGCTTGCCTCGCACTGGGCCACCGCTCGGGGCTGTTAGCCAGGCTTGTTTATGCTCACTGATTACTAGTGTGCTTCTGAAAAGGTATGCGTGCAACTCTCCAGATTTTGACTGGGTTTTTGTGTTTATTTTTGATTCATAGATATTTATATATATTCTGATACAGTCTTTCTTTCTTTCTTTTTCTTTCTTCTTATCAGGGATTGAACTTGGCACCTTGTGCTTGCCAGGCAGGTGCTTAGACCACAGAGCTGTTTCCCTGGTCCAGTTTTTCATTTCTTAAGGTATGCTTTTTTGATAAGAAGGTTTTAGTTTCATGTAATAACATTTTTCACTTTTTTTCTTTTTCACTTAGAGCTTTTAGTATCCTTTCTAAAACAATCTTTGCCTACCCAAGGCAGTGAGGAGATTGACCCATGTTTGCTTTCAGAGGCTTTGTCCTTTTGGCTTTTATGTGTAGGTCTATCTCATTCTAATTCCTCTGCAAGGGATGAAGCAGGTGTGAACATTTAGTTACTCATTACGTATAGAGTTTTCCCAAGCCATACACATGGGAATATTTTCCTTGCTTGCTGCTTTGGTAAAATATCACTTATATATATTTGAGAGAAAGAAAGAGAGAGAGAGAGAGAGAGAGAGAGAGAGAGAGAGAGAGGTTTTACTTACTATTTTCCCTTATATTTTAGTATATCTTCTCTACATATTATTATATATAAGAGGTACGATAAAAATGCAGAGAAGGCCAGGGACATAGCTCAGTGGCATAAGCACTTGCCTGGCAAGCACAAAGTTCTGAGATCAGTTCCTGGTACCAAAACCAAAACTAAAACCAAAACCAGGGATGTGTAAATTAAAAAATTATTTCAGTAGAGGTCACATTACTCCTCTGAATTCATATCCTTTCTTTGAACACATCTGTCTCATTATTCTTGCCACTTTCTGAAGCAGTTCTGGGAGTCCTTGTTCTGCCCTGTTATCTAAGTGACTTCTTGTGGTGATTTTGACCTTGATGACCCACAGGTCACATGGTACCAGATCTGTGAATGAGGTGGAGGAGGACACACAGCAGTGGTGTTGCGGGCTTCCTTTTCAATGGGGGAGGACACTTTCCAGCAGTGTTCACACTTTTTATTGCACCTTGTGAGTTGATCACAAAAGACTCCCTATAAGTTTGAATTGTATTTTTCTTGACATGTTCCAGCAACTACAGTGACCAGTACTGTGCTGAGTAGAAGTGCAGGAAGGAAGCCTCTCTATCTACCCTCATCCCCTTGCTATCATCTTCATTATCTGTTCTACTCATGGACTATTTTCTTCTGGTTTCCTTCAGAATTTTCTCATTCATATTGAACAGTATTACTATGATGTGCTTAAGAGTATGTTATAGAATAATAATACAAAAATTAAAAGTTTAGTAGGAAAACAAAATTACTATAATTGCATTACTTAAACACCATAATTTAACTTCTGCAGTCATTTTCCTTCTGACATTTTCCTAAGGGCAGAAAATAGGAACATAATGACCTATTCCTCCAGCAAGAATAAAGATACCTGAGTGATTCCCCCATGCAGATACCTTCAGACAAAGCTGCTACAGCAAGAAACTTAGAAGAAATTACTTGCTCATTTTTTCCAGAATTATTAGATACTGATTATTTAATTTAGTCTAGTAGAAACAGAAATAAGAAGTTGAATTGTTATGACACCAATCAGAAAGATTTTATAAAATTGATACCTATATGTTTATGATTTCTTTGATTCATGGGTCATTTGAACATGTATTAATGAATTTCCAACTAGTGTACGAGTTCTCAAATACATCTCTGAAATTACTTTCTAACAATTCCATTGTCATAGGACATGTTATATAATGGAATCCTTTTAAATTTACTGATACTTGTTTGATGGTTTAAAAATACAGCCAATCTTGATATAAGCACCATACGCATTTGAAAGTAACATATATTCCATTCCTAGAAGCAATGGTTTATTTTAGGTCTGTTTGGTTGTACCTTTTTTTGAGTTGTTGAACTCTTCTGTGTACATGCTGAGTTTCTAATTGTTTTATCAATACCTGGGCAGCAGGAACAGTTGAAATATCTAGAATTGTGAATTTGTCCATTTATTCTTTTATTTGTATAACTTCCTGTTTAATGTAAATTGAAGACCTGTTAATAGATGCATGAACATTTGGACTGTTTTGTCCTATTAATGACTTAGCCAATTGACATTAAAAAATAATCCTTAGTTTTAGTAACTATTATTAATATTCTTTGCTCATAAACTGAGTGTATATATAACTTTTAATCTGTGTCTGTAAAGCACATACACACATTTGCATGCATCTACATGTAAAGATCACTAAACTTAATTTCTGCTCTTCAATAAGGATGTCTACATCATTTACTTTTGATGTGATTTTTCAAAAATATTGTCGATTTAAGCATATCACTTGCTATTTTCTTCTGTTTGTCCTTTGCATCTTTTCTTCTCCTTTTCTAATTTAGTTTGCATCAATTAACTTTCTTATTTCATTTTATCTATTTGTTGACTTATTACCTATAGTTTAAATGGCTGTATTAGGACTTATACAACTTAATTTCATATAGTATATATTCCTTTTTTTAATATTTTTATATGGGACACAATTATGATGGCTGTTTTTATGTCATTCTCTACCACTTCTATTATCTGTACCATGTGTGGGTTAACTTAACACATTCCGACGGGGCCATAATTCATATGTTTCACTGTCAAGTGGCTTGAACCACCAATAGTGTGTGTGCGTGCATAATTGTCTCACAGGGTTGGCTCTTTATTAATTTGTTAATAGAAAGCCTGATAAAAGTCATGCAATCCATTTGTACCACTGGCAGGACGAGCCACATGATGAACAGTACACAACACTGTGCTTTGGGCCAGTGAGAACATGGAAATGGGCTTATTATTTTCATTATGTGTCACATTGCCTTGCTTCCTTGCATGTTTGTTAATTTATATTGAAGGTCATACCTTCTGGATTTTGCATCTTCTGGAGGACTGTGTTCCTTAAAACTAGGGATTTAGTGAGGTTGGAAATGTTAATAAAGGGCTTCACCCAGTCCCATTAGGGTGGTCCCCCTCCATCTTCAAAGAGGCGCAGCGTCTGGGCAGGCAGGAGTGTGGAGGATGCCATGGATGCAGCTGAGCTGCTCCTGTCAGAGCAGCCTGGAGAGCAGTCCTGATGCAGCCTCAGGGGCTGGCAGGATGCTGACACAGAGGCAAGTGTTTCAGTTCACTCTTGGGAGACAGGAGAGGGACCAAGAGAAGTGAGGGGGGTGGGTACTGTTGTGCATCTCCTAGGAAGCAAAATGCACACTGTTAAGTGGATCTTTCTCTTAGCCACTTCATGTTCATTGAGCTTTTTTAAAACAGTGGCATATGAATGTTGAGAGAGTCTAAGGGAGACAGATTCTAGGGAGGTACTGATTTTAGTGACCAAAAGTGAGGCAGCATTGTGCAGCACATGAAATGTGCTCTGGAAAGAGGACACATACAATTCAGCTCAGCTACAGAACTTTTGGAGGACAGGTTCTAGGAATAAGTCCCAGTAATCTAGAAGAAGGCTGGGGAGTCAGAGCTGCCAGGCAGGGAGGATTCATTTGGAGGACCACATCATTGTGCAACCCAGGAAGACCTGTCATAGGTATCCTTCTCCCTTGACTCTAAACACCTCCATCCCATGACTACATCATATGTGACCTGCTTGGGGACTATGATTATTTAAAACAAAGAACCAAATAAAGGAAAATTTAACTGTACTTGTATTATGATGATATGGGACAACAAGGCTGCTTTGTGTGTTCATTAGATTTATTTAAGGCTGGCATAACAAATTATGCTTCTTAAAATATCAGAAATGATTCACAGTTTTGGAGGCTAGAAGTCTGAAGTCCAGATATAGGCAAGGCCATTCTCTTTGTGACTGTAGGGAAGAAGCTCCCTTACTTTATCAGGTTGTCCTGGTTGCTGGCATCCCTCCGCATTCGTGGCTGATAGGTGCATCACTCCCTCCTGCCCGGAGCATCACGAAGCCTCCTTCCGCCGATGCACATCCTCTGCATTTCTGTGTCCCAATCTCTTCCACTTCCTCTTACAAATACACCTATCACCAGGTGCGGAAGGTACCTAACAGCTAAGTGTGACTTGCTTACCTCTGCAAAGACTACTGAGAAGGAAGTCCCATTTGCAGGGACAAGGTTTAAACACTTCTTCCCAGCCTGTCCTGTGAGGAGCATATCATTCAGGCAGTGTGCTCTCAGTAGCAGGCTCCAGCTGCCTTGCCTTTCACCCTGACCTGGACCGCAGACAGCTGCAGTATAGGGACATCAGCGGGCTCTTGTAACCTCCAGCTTCCAGGCTAAGTTCAGTGAGAGCCCCAGAAGTAATTTGGAAGCAATGAGAAGAGTGAGGTCAAAAGCTTTATCTGATTTCATCCTGAGAAGGGAGCATAGTACCACTCTGTGCTGTGGCAGGTGACCAAGGTTGCCTACTCTGTTTTACCATCATTCTTCTTAGGAAACTCTAACTCTTGCCTTTTGGACCTAGGTGTTCAGTTAATGATGGCTTCAGCTAATTCTTGCAGTCTACTTTACAGTGTCCTTAGTTCCTTAATTAATGAGCTATCTAGAATTATCCTAACCCAAGTGTATTTTCTGTTGCCTGTTGGAATCTTGACTTTTATCTACCATGCTTGGGCTTCAGTTCTAAGGAGGTGACTTAAAAAAAAAACAAGTAAGCAAATCATGTATTTTTATATCTTTAAGCATCAAAACTTAAAAGAAAAACAGAACTATTTAAAGGAAAATATTTAGAAATAATATTATACACTGCTTTTTAAAAATTTTATTCATGCCTATAATCCCAGCACTCGGGAGGCTGAGGCAGGAGGATTGTTGTGAGTTCAAGACCAGCCTGAGCTACAAAATGAGCTTGAGGCCAGCCTGAACTGCATAGTGAGACCCTGCCTCAAAAAGACAAAAAAAAAATTATTGAGAAAGAAATAGCAATGAGACAGTCTCAAAATAGTTAGTAGGACAGTTATATTAATTAATACATTGCATACATTAATATATTACTATATTGTTATCTTCATAGTATTCAGAGTACAAGATGTAGACATGATATCTTGGCTAAACACTATTAGTTCAAAACTTTCTTTTCACTGAACTAGGAGAAAGTGGCTGCATTTCTATCCTAATATTATATATCCATATATCTATATCACTACAAAAATGGACCTTCATTTATATTCCCCTTCTTTTTGTTTAGTTTCATCAGAGATGGGTATTCCACTGCCATTCAAACATTATAGGTGTGTGAATTCAGCAAAATAATTCAATGTAGTCCAGTAGTCCATAATAGTAGTGGGCTATCCATAGGACTGGCAATGTCAGAAATTGTTGACTTGAGCCTGTTACAGCTCAGCATATTAATATGGCTTTACTTTTTATACCTCATGTTTATACTTTTCTGCTGGGTGGTTAAGACCAAGATAAAGCAAGACCTAACAAAAAGTATAGCTTTTGTATCTGACAAGGTCAGTCAAATCCCTGTAGGATTTACCCTGAAACCATTATATACTGCTTTTTAAAGGTATGCTGGTTTAAATAACAATATATAATTAATGATGCAGGAAATTTGCTATACATATTAATTAAACAATTTGTTACCTACTATTTGTTTTATCTGGTGCTCAGTCAGATCCAGGCTCTGAAACTTTGCCCTCTTCCCAGTACTGTGTGTATCTTTTTCCCTTCCTCTGATACCTACTTCGCTGCTGGTATGCTTTGGTCTAAGGCAGTGATGGAGAACTCTTCAGAGCTTTGATGAATGCAAGCAGCCCCATGCAGAACACGAGCTGTGGTTTACCACTGCAGTTCTGAGGGATCAAATCATCTAGACCATAGAATTACAGAATGTATTGCACACTAAATTAAGAATTTCAGGTTAGAGCAGAGTCAATAAATACTGAGCAAATACAGGTAAAATAAGAGACGTTGCCCTAGTGCAGATGCCTGCTGGCAGCTATTCTGAGGCTTAATGTATTTTTCTCTTAGTGGGCTGAGGTTTGCAGAAGGCTGCCATTTAGCTAAGTGTTAATTTATATTGACTTAGCTCCAGGGTAATAATTAGCAAGAAGTGTCTGCTCTTCATATACTTTATCATATTCAGCATGGGGACTGGTCAGCGATTCCACAAACAGGAAGTGCCATCCTTCCCTCTGCATTTTCACCCACTTCCTTAGAAATGTTGCCTCCAGTTTGGGAAAACCACTGCCAGCATGTCAGAGGTGAGTATGAATAGTGAATGGATTACTGGGGTTATCAGTTCCAACCTCTGCTCAATATTATGGCAGATTTTAACTCTTGGAGCTAGATAAGGTTAAGTACATTTATTTTGAATGTTCTGTACTAGATATCATGCTCTAAGTACTTAGCAATTTAAAAATATTGGTTAGCAGATAATCCTGGGATTTCAGAGCTGAAAACAAACAGGATGCCCAACAAAAGGACACGCAGTGGCTCTGACACTGACTGATGACAGGAAGGGTGCAGAGGAAGAAGCCTTGTCATAGGTGCAGGGCTTGGCTACTCAGCCAGAAGCGCGTCCCGGGCCTCCCAGCCCTTCCTTGGTCCCTGAAGTCCCAAAGCAGCACACTCATTCTGGAAACTCTTTCATCTTTTTCATGAAAAGAGCTTTGTCCTTTTGGGGTTTTTAAATGTTGTCCTTGAGTTTCCTGAGATTCTATCCGTTTCTATCACTAAGGTGTCGCTGGACATCTTACAAGGTAGCTGTCAAGATGGAATGTGTGTGAACAGAGAGGCTCCACAAAGGTAGGAGAGAAAATGCAGATTTCCTTATCCAGGAAGGGAACCAGGCAAAATAACAGGCATTATAAGCAATGCTGAAATGCTAATGCAGAGCCTCTGCCAGGGTCCTATGGCAAACATCCATAGTTTTAGCTAATCAGTTAACTCATTGTTTGTAACAGACTCTTAGGGCGTGTATTTTGCCTGTCATAATAGCAATATAAAAATGAGGGTGGTACTTGTAAGTGGCTCCAATTTTTCTTTTATAATTCTTAATTCTTCTGAGTAATTTTATTCATTTATTTGATTTTGCTTCATCATTATTTCTGGTAGTAATTTAGGCCAAGAGAAAACCATAGCATTATGTAACTTTTTCTTTGATATATGAAGACCAAAAGTTAATACCAGCACTTTACTTAGTCTCTATTTATGGGGGGGATATGTTCCAAAGTCCCCCATATGTACCTGACAATAGGGATAGTACTATATATATAACTATATATGTAGCTTTTCCCATACATACAGACATACAGACTTATGATGTTCAGTGTATACCTTAGGCACATAAATTAGCAAACTAAAATGGAAAAATTGTAAAAATACACTTAATAAATGCTATATGAATGCGAGGAATCCTTCATTCTTTCGGTCTCTCTCTCTCTCTCTCTCTCTCTCTCTCTCTCTCTCTCTCTCTCTGTCTCACCCTGAAAGAAGCAACACCAGTATTAATGTTTTTAGACCACAATCAGCAAGTGAAAGTACAGAAAGCAAAAGCATAAATTAGAGAGACCACTGTGTTTGCTACTGTCTTAGTTATTGTCGGGAGCCATTCCAAGATGGCGACCGCTCCTCGCTCCCCCGCTCATCGTGTCTGCCAAGATGGCGCTTACATCTGGCTTCTGGTTCTTGTTGCCGTGCCTGGGCTCCTCCTATCCAGGGAAAAGCCCGCCGTTTTTATGATCCTACCAATGACATCTGAACACGTGTATGATTGTGATTGGTCTGCAAAATCTATATAGTCTGCTATACCAGGAAATCCGTTGTTGCTTGCACGTTGGACGC